>CM074732.1:29500218-29745218 GCA_037367245.1 Phrynocephalus guinanensis | reverse complement strand
GGTGATGCAAGTCAGTTCCTGACTAATGCCTCACAGCTTTGAGGAAGATAAGCGTTGTAGCTGCAGACTTGTCCTTGCTTTAAGAGATGGCAGGGAGGAGACTGCTGCTGAGCTGTACAGCTGTGAAAGTTGCCGGAGCATCATCGCCCCAGCAAGGCATAGGAGAGCAGTATTGGAATCAAGCATATATTTTGTCATGGTCCTTCTTTTTTTGCCTTCCTCTCCCCAGCTCAGGAACAATGGGCCGAGTGCTGTCAGCAAGGTGATGCTAAATCTTCAGTGGCCTTACAAGTACAACAATAACACCCTTTTGTATATTGTCAACTATGAAATTGAAGGCCCCATGAACTGCACTTCGGATATGGAGATAAACCCACTAAAAATAAAGGTGAGTCTATTACAAATGAAAACAGTACATAATCAGTACTTACAATACTTACAATACTTACCGATGGATAAACTTCTACTCTTTACGGAAGAGAAGCAAATAAGGCAAATATATAAATACCTATTAGATTATGAAATGCAGGATGAGGAAGTGAAAGAAACGATGATACAATGGGCCAGGAATTGTGGATATACGATTGAACTGGCACAAAGGCAAAAATTGTGGATAAAAAATTATAAGCTTACAACATCTGCAGCATACAAAGAAAATCATTTTAAAATGTTTTATCGATGGCACATTACACCGATTAAACTATCTAGAATGTATCGCAACACATCAGACAAATGCTGGAAATGCAAAATGCACATAATAACAGCGGCTAGACTTATTTGGGCTCAATTTTGGAAAAGTGACTTATATCCATCAGAAGAAATGATAATAAATAAAATACTTGACTGTGCAGAAATGGATAGATTAACCTACAGATTAAAAGAGAAAGAGGATTGTAAGTTTTTTTTTAACGCTGGAATGCTTTCTATGAATGGTTATATATAAGAAATGGGATAGTGGAAGAGGAGATATAATTCTGTATAGTTATACAAACAGCTAGAAACTATTAACCTATCTTGCACTGTATGCAAATATAAATACAGTGGAACCTTGAGTTACATGCTGCTTGACTTGCAGCATATTTGACTTGCAGCAAGAAGGGGCCTGTTTGACCTGAGTCGCAAGCTTTGACTTACAGCTCGGAGCCCCGGCGCAAGGCACCGGAATCGGGCAGCAGCCATGACCCAGCATCGCGGATGCCGCCTCCAAACTGCTCCTGCCTTCTTCCTCTCCTCCGGCAGCAGCGGCTTCGGCAAGGCCAGCTCAGAGCACCTGGAGCTGGTCCTCGGCCTCGCCGAAGCCGCCGCTGCCGCCGGAGGAGAAGAAGGGCTGGGAGCTCGGGGCTGGCCTCGCTGGTTAGACAGTTGGCTCAGTCTTGTAAAAAATCTAGCTGCAGAAGTCTGGTCCACAATGGAAGCATTTTAGTTGGGGAGCTGTACAGTTGTGGGACTCTAATGGTAAGCATAGAGTTGTTCAGACCTTGGAACGTCAGGTTAAAAATCAGTAAAACTTAAATGTTAGACATTGTTGCTATGAACATTAACAAGTGGAGGCTTATAACTTGTGGACTATAATTCCACTGCCTCCTCCTCTCTTTGAAGAGACATTTCATTTACATCCCCGGAAGAAATCTCCGATCCCAGTCAAATTTGTGTTAAATTGCTTTTTTCGGGGGTCTTTTTCATCATCTAGAATGGATTAATCCACTTTCCCATTACTTTCTATGGGGAAAGTTCATTTGACTTAAGGCATGTTTGACTTATGTCGAGACCTCTGGAACGGATTAATGACGTAAGTCAAGGTTCCACTGTATTGTTAATATATACCTCCTTTTTAGATGGAAATAAAACTATATAAAAAAATAAAAATATAAAAATAAAATAAAAATAAAGGTGAGTGGAAGGTCTCTTTAGGCTGCCTGCATATAGAACAACTTGTCTGTCCTACACAAATGGTGAACAGTAAGATTAAATATTAAAATGTCTTATGCTATGTTTGTGGTTTTATTTATTTTGTTGTTTTATGCAACCCACCGAGAATAGCACTATGTGGTAATGGGTTGGTACAAAAGTTCAATAAATAAACAAATAATAAATATTTTAGTAGCCCTGATAAAGAAGTTATAGTGAAGTTTGGATTCTGGAAGTGTGATTTATGCACCCTCAAAGAGCCTCCACCAGGAAAGTGTCCTCGAGGCACCTAGAAGCGTCAGATTTGCAGGGATGTCTTCCATGACTCCCCTCTCCTCCACGTTTGGTGATGATTGAGTTTCAGACTTCTGAGTTATACACCCACAAAATCTCTCCCCCCCCCCCCCCGGTGAAATGTGCCCTTTAGCAAATAGCCTGGGGCAACCCAGTGCTCCCGAAACTTCAAGAGATCGCAGAGATGAGTCAGGGGAAGATTCCCTGCAACTCTAGGTGCCTTGGGGACCATTTTATAGCCTGATGAGTCGACAAATCAAATATATCTAAAAATAATCAGTTTGTGCAAATACAAAAAGACAAATCAGCCTTTTTAAAAATGAATTTTGCAATTCATTTTTTAATTCATGCCCATTGCTAGTCATAATCATAAATCGCTTCATAAGGCAAGAAATGCAGGCTTTTAAACTGGAAGGTCAGTTTGCCTCTCTTGAGAACTGAGTTGATAAAGGAGCCTGGTACTGTTGATTTATGAGTAAGGACATCTCTGAGAAAATGGGCAGCCACTTCAGTGTGCAGTTAGAAAGACAGATGCCTGAATCCTGTGACAAAACTTCAGGATTTAGCTGAAAGTTGGTAGTGAGACGCCACGACTGCAGGTCCATTTGAATCAATGGAACTTATGAAGGTGTAGACTCACCAATTCCTTACTGATTTGGAGGTCCTTCTCGAGTTGAAATTAACCACTGGATTTGGTTCCCAGCCAATGTGTCAGAATTAATGTTTGTTTGTTTAAGAATTGGGATCCACCTTTCCAATAGATATGAGATCTCTGTGCAAATAACAAAGATTGATGAAAACTTACCCATAAATGTAAAAATGAAGCATAGATATATGCTCCAGCAGAATGCTTATTCTGCTAGTTGAAATGAATGAACAAATTAAATAAGCATTGTGTATCATTATCAGGTGAACACGTTTCCTGTCCATGAATGACATTGTTCTTTCCAAAGATGGCTTTTGGGGTTTTTGTGTGTGTGAAGCCTGGGAGCAACCAGTATATCTGAACTGTCAGAAAAGGGAAAATACCATCTTTGGATTAGTTGTTCCAGAGAGACTTTTTCAATGAATCATGGCAGTCTTGTCTCTCAGAAGAGTTTGTGAACTACAGTTAATCTGAAAAGAGAATGTTTCTGAAATGTTGCTGGCCTGTCACAGATGAACCTGAAGCTTGTTGAGGTCTATTCCCACCACGGTGAAGCCCTGGTCTCTCAATGTTTGAACACAGCCATGCTTTGCATGTGTTTGCAGGCTTTTGGGGATCTCGATGGCCTTTCTCAAGCTCCCATCTTTGCTCATTTGTCCACTCACCAAGTCTTTTGAGCTTCTTCAAGATTTCTGCCATTAACCAGAGCTTTCTTAATGACACAGATGTCCACTCCACAAGATGAAAAGAATGACACAATTAATGGGGAAGAGAATCGCAATCACCATGTCAACCGGAGAGACCTTACTGCTGCTGAGGGAGAAGTACAAACTTTGGTAATATCTTGGTGCTGTTTTATTTGCTAATAGTGTCATTTTAGGAAACGAAACTTTCATTGGCTAGAATCCTATTAGTGTATACCTTTGTGTCCATGCATAACTCGCCGTGGCTAATTGTGGCTAATTGATGAGGTACCAGAGAGCATCTCAGCCGTGCAATCTGGTGCTTGACCAAGAGGCAACCTGTCACCTCATTAATTAATTGGAACTGGCAATGGTAAGTTGCTCAAAGTTTACACAAACACCAATAGTAGCCTGGCCATTGTTTTATAAGCGACTGATTTGGAAACACCAGTATAGATTGGTTGGCCAATTTAACACTGATTGACAAGGAAAGAATTTTGAGAAAAGAGGTGAAAATGTTGACAGTGACTAGCCTGGTGGAAGGGTTCATAGAGGTTTTTTTTATATATGTTGGCCTGTGTGCCTCACCAAACTCCTGAGTCAGTATAAATAAATGACTGATTAAATAAGTGCTCGGAGCTCTGAAACAAGCTATTGAACATATAAAACATTCTGCAGTAGGAATAGACGATGTCTTTCGACCTGATCAGGGGTGGTTGTTTGATCTGGGGTGTGTGGGTGTTTAACAATGGCATGGAGAGAACAGCCTCTGATCACTGTGAGGGTGGAGTAATACGCCTGCAGGTTCTTGGCATTCCATCTGCCATTCATCCTTTAAAAGGTTTTAATAACAATTTGAACAGCAAAAGAGGAGAGTCAAAACTGTGCACATTATTGGTATACATTGATCTGTTGGTGCCAAAAGAGAAGATTGGGCATTTGAAACCCCTGGTAAAGATCTCCCTGGACCAATCAAACTATTGAGGCGCTAGGAAGGGTTGAGACTGAGATTATTGTGTGGTACACATATCTCCTCAACTATTTGGCCAACTATTTTGGTAGAGCTGCATTAGAGTCTGTCTTTCATTCCCCGGCTGGTTCCCCCCAGAACCCCCATCATATTTTAATTGTGGCTGTAGTGGTGCAGGTGCCGACACCTGATGGCGTTTGTGCATGAATGCACAAATGCCATCGGGCGTCATCAGGGGCAGGTAAACAATGTCCAGGAAGCAGACAAGGAGCAGGTGTCTGATTTAAACCCACAGGGAGTCCTTGGCCTCCTCTCTTTTGCTGTCCTTGCTTTTAGATGGATCCACACCAGCAGCAGGGCAGGACGTTGCCATCTGATCCCGCCATTAGTGCCCAGGGTTGAAATAAATGGGCACTTTGGCCTAGAGTAGCTGCAAGATTTGATTTAATGAATCATTTTTGGGACCTATATGACACTGAGTTTAGCATATATTACTTGTTACGCTGCATTTCTACAACTTAAAGCAAGTTCAGCCCTGAGTTCTCTGGAGTGCTTTAGTTCTTGACTAGTAATCTCAAAGGAAGAAAAAAATCAATAGGGGAAATAATAATAATAATAATAATAATAATAATAATAATAATAATAATAATAATAATAATAATAATAATAATAATAATAATAATATAAATAAATAAATAAATAAATAAATAAATAAATAAATAATCTAAATCTATCTATCAGTGCTACTAGTTTGAGTCAGACTGAGCGTTGAAAGCCACTTCACAGTTCTCTCATAGTGTGTTACCCTGTGCATAAATACTTGGTTGATCATGATTTTTATCGTAACATGCAACTGACATTCATCAGAGCAACAAAATATTAACCTGGGAGACCCCAAAATTACACACAGGTTTCCCTAACATCCCTTTGGCTGCTGGCTTCCTCTTTGCAGCTGCTCTTCCGAATGAAACATGTATGCCTGCAGCTCCTCAACTATTTTCCCCCCTTAAAATCAGGAGGAGAAGATGTTGCATTACCTCAGACACTGCGGCGTAGGAAATATTGGATTTTAATAGCCCTAGCTGGAGATGATTTAATGCTGGGTGCTTACTGCACTTCAGACACCTGTGACGTACGGTGTGTGGAAGACACTACAACTGAGCTGCAAGCTTGACAAATAGTTCCTTGTTCCCAGCATTTCCAGAAAGAGTATTGAGTCAAGGGCACTGGCATTCTGAAGGAATGTGCTGACTCCTTATCTTTTTACCTTGGTCTTTCTCTCTCCATCCAAGGGAGATGTCACCTGTGTTCAGGAAGGGACATCGGAACTGCAGGTGTCATGAAAGCCCAGGCACAGGAAGGACACACCTTGCTTCCTTGCCCTTTCTTGATTCTGCTCAATTGTGCTTAACTTAGATTGCAGAAATTTTGAAGCGCGGAACCCCCCCCCCCCCAAGAAAGTTTTGGAAAAATTAAAAGAAAGCTACATTAGCACTCCCCCCCACACACACTTTTACTGCTTGAAAGTCATTCTGTTACTTTAGGAACACAAAAATATCACTATGGACAATTTGACTTGGCATAAAATCATCACAACTAGCATATTATAATCATAATGTATCCCAGTGGTTCTCCATCTTGAGTCACCCTGGTCTTCTCGCGCTGCAACTCTCAGAAACCCCAGGCAGCACAGCTGGTGGCAAAGGCTTCTGGGAACTGCAGTCTAAGAACACTGGGGTGACTCAAAATGGAGGAACCACTGGCACTGTATCCAAGGACCCAATTGTTCTCTAAATACTCTAAAATACTCTAAAATAAATACATAAATAAATAAACAGAATTTACTTTTTAAATAATATTTATTTGTAATTGTAAATAACAAATGGCGTAACAATCCCCTGTTTACTAGTTTATATGGAACAAAAAATACCCCTCTACAAAACAATGTTGAAAAATCCAGAATAAACAATAATTCATATTTCCTCTCCACAGTATTAAATAAAAATAAAATTAAAACCTCATTCTCATAAAAAGAATTGTATAAAAGAGAGTGGGACTAAGTTTCAATGATATTTTTTAGAAATGATTTGGAAACTATTTGAACGCCCTGTCTTAAAACATTTTATTCATCATGTTAAAATAAAACATTTGATAATCATTTTTTTTTTATTTTTTATCCGCTTCACGGATAAAAACGGAAAATAACTGGTTTCCCCCCTAATTTTTCCAGGGTATTTTTCGGGGCTTTCACACCTCTAGCTGTCCATAACTTTGCATATTAATTTCCTTGCCCATTATTAACTGAGAACAGAAAACAGGTAACCCAGTGTGCTTTCTAAATTTACAGTACTGCTTATAAAATAAAAACACTTATGTCCTAAACTGAAATATATTAGCAACATGCTTTAAACTACTTCTCTCCATTATCCCACTAGACATGGATGACTCTGTCAAACTCGGTCTTGTGCGTTTCTCATGTTTCCACTGCCAGCCTCTTTTCATCCTACCTCCATTTATGGTTTTTATGCTGTGCAAATGTGTGTGTGTATTTTGTGTGCTGTTCTCTTGTACAGTATATACATTTTGTACTAATGCTTAAAAGTGTGCTTGTTATATTGTTATATTGGTTATATTGTCAAGTTATCTTTTCCTCCCTCTCTCACAAGCCTTGAAATCTATGGATTTCCAACCACAGATTGTGTTGGTTCCATATTTCACTTAGGGCAATGCAAGAGAGAGAGAGAGAGAGAAGAGGAGAGGAGAGGAGAGGAGAGGAGAGGAGAGAAGAAACTGATTAAATTTCTTTTTCTTCTTACATTTCATCCCACTTGAAGAGAGCATACATTGCTGAAAGTTTGTCCTCTGATGAATTATTATTCATTATTTATGTAAAATATTTTGACCTGCCTTCCTCCTTTTAAAAAATGTTCTAAGGTAGCTTACATCATTAAAAAATGCAATATTTGAAAGCTAAGAACAGTAAATTATCCAAATATTTTAAAAGCACTAAATAAACACTTATCTTAAGAACATTGAATAAATTGCATTACTAAAACATATTTAAAAGCAACAAAAAACAGTTGAAATGAAACAAGACAAAGACACAACCCCCAGTCACTTGTGTTAGCTGCTTCTAATTTGCTCCTCTGATAATGTGGAAATTATATGATTTCATGTTTCACCTTTTTAGTAAATCCCATTTTAACAGATTAGGGAACTGTTTTATAACCAGTGAGCAATCATGTCTAAGAAGGGTTCAACAATTTTTTTCTTATGCCTCTTCTCTCAGTCCCAAACTTCTTATTTCACATTTTGCTCACTAACCCCAATTTCAATATTTGATGTGACTATAGCTTTCAGCACACGTCTCTAAAAGTCCAATTCAGTATTTACGGCATCTGTAAGTGTGGCATGCGAATAGTTATGCTAGCAACATGCCACAAAACATCCTCTTCTTTTGATCCTCTAAAAATACAAATAAACGCAAAAAGGTTAAGAACAAGGGCCTGGATCCAGTTGGTTGTCCCACTTATTGAATCCAAGGTGGAATGTTATTCCAGGATATAACACTTCTTGAAGAAGTGGACTGATTCTACCTGGGAGTGCCGATTGGATGAAAACCATACATCCATTTGATTTGTTGCAATCTCATTCTAGCAATTGTAGCCTTGCGAACAACTGTTAAGACTGAACAAGGGGCTTCAGCATACCCTGTATGTAGTGTCCAAGAATGAACTGGGACATCACTGGTAAGAATCACACTTCAGCCATGAATACAGTCAGTGGCACTCAATGTGAGGACAATCAATTATTATCATTTGTTGATGATGTTTCACTTATAAACTCACAGCCCAGAGTGGTTTACACCGGTAACCATAGTAACACCACAGACATGAGTAGTATCTCCAGAAATAGTACAAGTGTGATTCATGTTAAAGATTCAGTCAGAAGATCATGGGAACAGGTACTCAACTATGCCTCTAATTTTTTTTCATCCTTTAATCCTAGGGTTGTGGAACCGCAGAATGCTTAAAGATATTCTGCCAAGTCGGTCGCCTGGAAAGGGGGAAAACTGCAATTCTCTATTTAAAATCACGTCTTTGGACTCAGACCTTCATGAATGTGAGTGACTGTCATTGTTTGCCCAATATCTGCCTATCCTGAATAATACCAGTTCTGATTTGACATGTCTTTTTTTAAAATACCTATTCTTATTCCCATCACAGAAAGAAAATCAGAACCATTCCTATTCTCTCAAGTCATCGGCTTCTTTCAGTGTCATCGAGTTCCCTTACAAGAACCTAACTTTCCCTGAAGACGTCCACAATTCAACCCTAGTAAGTCGTTTTAAATATTCAAAATCATTTTGACTGGGAGCAGAGTAATTGGGCTGAAAATTCAAGCTGAAAACAGAATCCTCAAAATGAAATTTCTGATCAGCTCCCAGTGTCTCTACTAGGCAATATTAAATTGTTGGTTGTTTGGCTTATTTGATTTGATCGGAAACAGCTAAGCTTTCAATTAAATTTTAGTCTTCAGTTCTGTGCTTTAGATGAAGTCTTGGGACTGCTGTGCCACACTGAAGACAGTTGTTTCAAAAGAACCAGTGTGACAACCAGAATAATATTGCTGTAGAACGCGGTTGCTTTTCTGTACCTGGACTAAAATCACCTACACCCTGCCTGTATTATGCTTGTTTACTTAGGAGACAGTATGATGATGCTCAGGGAAGCTCACATGCTCCCACCTTTGGGGTAGCAGCCAAATTAGTCAGCCATTTTGGTTCCATCAAAGACAGTAGGAGTGAACAGAAATCATGGCTCCTTAAGGGGCGTCTGACTGGCCCTCAGCCATGCAAATGGCTTGGATCATAAAATAGGCCTCTGCAAATCGCAGGGTGCTTTCCACTCTTGGAAGGCTTTTGATCGAGCAGAGGGTATTTCTGCTGTTAAAGGGGAGATCTCCCTCCCTCCACTGCCTTGCATCCCAGTTCCAGCGCATCTCTCAGCTCCTGGGAAGCAGATTTTGGGAAGAAGCAAAGATTGCCTCCTACCTTCTGCTCTTATCAGCAAAAGTATCCCGTCAACCAGAAAACTGCTCAGGGTGGCTCTTGGTGGCAGGAGCAAACTCAGGACCCACTGTGGACACGGCATTATCTTGTACTGGCAAGGATGCCCGGGGGCGGGGGAGGGTCTGATACTTCATGCCGGATTAGAATCATAGGACGGTGAAATTTGAATTGAGGCCTCTAAGGCCATTGAGTCCAACCCCTTGGTCTACACAGGAAGCCAAAGCAAATCTGAAAGGGGGTTGTCCGATTTTCTCTTGAATGCCCCCAGCATTGGGACACTCTCCGTCACCCAAGGTAATAGGTTCCATTGTCATACTGCGCTCATTGTTAGGAAGCTTTTCTGATGTTAAAATGAAGTTTGGCTTCCTTTAACTTGAGCCCATTATTATGTGCCCTGTGCTGCTGGATGGTTGAGAACAGATCCTGTTGATTGCTGTACACCACCCGGAGTTGCCCACTAGCTAGATGGGTAGTATGTACATCAACCAAAAAACAGAACAAAACAAAACAAAACAAATCCTGCCCCTGCTCCAGATAATTATCTTTCAAGTACAGTGGTACCTCAGATAACGAATTTAATTCGTTCTCTGAGGCAATTCGTTATTCAAAAAAAAAATTGTTATCCGAAACACAGTTTCCCATAGGAATGAATGGGAAATCAATTAATCCGTTCCAGTGCCTAGGAAAATGACACAGACACCTGGTTTTTTGCTCAAAACTCTTTATAAAGTGCACTTTAAAGGTACAGATGCGATGCAGCCCGGGATAACTTTTTTACCGATGCATGCTGGAAATTCATTATCCGAGGCATTCCATAGGGAAAATTCATTATCCGAGGCAGCCCATAGAGAACATTTGTTATCCGAGGCAGACCTATACCTAGAAATTGCTATTCGTTATCCAAGGCAGCCTATAGGGAAAATTCGTTATCTGAGGCAGCCCTATAACTGGAAATTGCGATTCGTTATCTGAAAAATTTGTTATCAGGGACATTCATTATCTGAGGTATTACTGTATTTGTGAAGCGCTATCCTTTCTCCCCTCAGTCTTCTTTTAGTTTTCACTGAGCAGCATGCAGCAGGCAAAAATCACTGTAGAAGCCTTATAGAATCATAGAGTTGGAAGAGACTTCAAGGGCCATCCAGTCCAACCCCCTGCCATGCAGGAACACCCATCACAGTATTTCTGACAGGTAGCCATCCAACCTCTGCTTAAAAACCTCCAAAGAAGGAGACCACCAGCCTCCTTTGTGATAGCATATTTCACTGCCAAACCGCTCTAACCGTCAGGAAGTTCTTCCTAATGTTCAAATGGAATCTCTTTTCCTGTAGTTTGAAACCATTGCCCCGAGTCCTCGTCTCTGAAGCCATGGAAAACAAACCTGTTCAGATATTTAAACATAGCTATCATATCCCCTCTCAGCCTTCTTGGTGACTTGGCAAGCAGTGAAGCTTTGATCCAAATTCATCTTAATGCAATCTTGAGGAACTGGCAGGCTGGCCATTATAAGTCTCTGTCCTCTAGTGCAGTGTTTTTCAACCACTGTTCCGCGGCACTAGTAGGTGCAAGGATGTTGCCTGGTGTCCAAGAATCTTACTTAGGACTGTGTGTTTACTTACTATTTCAACTTTCTTTGTGTTTATTTGATTCCTATTCAGAGAATTACTTTATATATAGTCAATATAGGCACAGTTAAATTTTTTAACATTTTCTAATGGTGGTGTGCCTCGTGATTTTTTTCATGAAACAAGTGTACCTTTGCCCAAAAAGGGTTGAAAAACACTGCTCTAGTGGCCAAGGTCCTTCCATCTTACTTAGGACTGTGTGGCGTAACTACAGTGTACCGTTATTGAGTGTGCACTGTATTGGACAAAGTAGGATATGCTTCGGACAAATGATGCACAGGTTGCATCACGTTAGGTGAAGATCAAACAATTGTTTGTCCTGAACTCAATAAAACATGGAACATGGATTAAACTCATTCCTCCATAAATAAAAATGGGCAATCTTTATTAGCTCCATTCTACTGTTTCTCCTATCTTTTTGTTCATTTAAGTTCTCTACCTTGATTGCTTATGGTCTTTCACAGTTTATGAATATGGTAGATAGAGAGAGTATCTAACATATATGGGATATTTGGTTTGTGGAATGTTTGTTTGCATTTTCTGGACCTCTTTTTCTGCAATGCGTATTTTCATGGCTTCAACATTTCTGGCAGTTTGACACCTCTAGACAGGACTTCATCTGGCCCACTGAGTTGGTCCCATGGCAGAACCCTATTACTGGGACCGATAAAGTTCCCCATTTCAAGACTAGAAGCTTCCTCTGTTTTCGTTGTATGACTCTGAGACCTGAATTTTTAGACCATGCTCTCCTTCTCTTGGCTCTTCGCATATGTACAAGCAGGAAATCCTCTCCCCTGTTGGTTACAAAGGCGACAGATTCCGATTGGCATTTGCCTGGCGCTAATCAGTGCAGTGCCCAGTTGGTGGGGGCATGATCGGGCATGTGCGTGTGACATGTCCAGGCCTCTCATCGATGAGCTGTGGCAACTTGCACAAACATTACACAAACAACAGTAGGATTCTGATCACTCTTTGTTTGTCACAGATCTTTCTTTGGCTTCTGACGTATCTTCACAACATTCCACTGATTCAGTTAATGCTGTAAAACATGTTTTCATTTTTTTTAACCCTTTAGGTTACGACAAATATCCTGTGGGGCATTCAGCCAGCACCTATGACAGTGCAAGTCTGGGTAATCATACTAGCTGTCTTAGCTGGTTTGTTACTTTTGGGCCTCCTTGTCTTTATAATGCACAAGGTAAGTGGAGAATCCTGCCAAGCTTTGTTTCCATTTTTATTTGACCACGGTACCAATGCAACGCTAAATAAGGGCCATTCTGCTGCATCTCTTAGTTCAGAGAGAGCAAGCAATAGTAACGGGAGATGGGCCTGCCACAAATCAACCCGCTGTGGTAGGTCTCTCTGTCTTGACAAAGTAGTTTTACCAGGTTGTCTTTAGGTGAGAAGGTAAGAAAGTTGCAAAGCAGAGTACACGTGAACTCAAGTGAACTTTTTCAAACAGTGCAGATTACTATGGGGATCATATGGGCTGCATACATCCACATAAGTGTCCCTCCAAACCTGACCCCTTACTAGTTTTTAAGAAAAGAAAGAAAGAAAGAAAGAAAGAAAGAAAGAAAGAAAGAAAGAAAGAAAGAAAGAAAGAAAGAAAGAAAGAAAGAAAGAAAGAAAGAAAGAAAGAAAGAAAAAGGAACCAGGAGTCGTACATCTCAAACAGCCTCCAGGAGGGTATAAATATCTTCTAAAAGAAGAATTAGTGCCTGATTCGCCTTTAAAACAACACACACACACGCACGCACGCACGCACGCACGCACACACACACACACACACACACACACACACACACACACACCTCTTGAGCAAAGGAACAGCAAAGGAAACAAACAGCTCCACTTATTTTTTTCCTTAAGGCGGAACAGGAAGTGTCCCAACAGCTTTGTCTGTGAGTGAGAGATGGAGAGATAGAGAGACAGACAGACAGAATCCTTTGTCCAGGAAAATAGCCCCTAGGCATTATAAGCTGTCCAGTCCTGAGATGTAGGATTGTAAAGGTTGAGCCTCATTGACTGCATTATAATAATGGCAGTCAGTTGTCCTGCACAGATGACTTGTGGCTTCCACCCCACCTTCCAGAGAATACAGATTTTTAAACTACACACACGCACAGCTTCACAGCTTCGGGGTGGGGGCAAGATTATCCTTTAAAACAGACGGGAGCTGGCTTTAGTCCTGGGAGGGTTGGTTAAATCGTTTGAAGTTTTTATGCACCGTTTTTCTGGCAAACCTCACAAAACAGGTCACCTCGACATTTGGAAACATGTTGTGTTAACAGTTCTGACGTGTTCTGATGTTGTACAGTCAGACACTGCCCGAGGCCTAGGGCCAGGGGCCGTTCCTAAGGAGGCCTTGGGCAGAGTGCAGAGTGAGATCTGTAAGCTAAGCTCCACGTGGGGACTCCTTGTGTAAATGTTGCTGCCTAATGGCAATGAGATGCATCTTCATGTGTGTATGGGCTTGTACGTGGCACAATGGGTGTATGACAAAGAAGACCATCAGTGAGTTGTTAAGTAATAATAATTCAACACTGCATTTTATGCCTTATTGCCTTATGCCTTTATGCCTTATTACCAGTATAATTCGTGGCAGGAGAGAGAGAGAGAGAGAGGTGCACATACACAAACATATGCATGTTTATATTCTCTCCCCCCTTTCCCCTCTTCCCTATTACTTTACTGTTCGAAACAATTCAGTTACTAACATGACCAAGAAATGTTTGGATATGCGTTTGAAGGCATTGACTCAACTGTCCTGAGATGTAAGGCCACATTTTTGTATAAAATGTGAAAATGCCCTGATAATCCGGACACCTCATTCCTCAGTCAGTATATGAGTTAAGATACAAGGATATGTATGCAAATGGAGCTACCAGAAACCTGTGTCTAGTCAAAGCTTTGTATGTAACTGCAGGCTTAATTTTTGAAGGCGTTGTTTCTTCCTAAGAGATACAGTACATTTTCCCGCCCTGTCTCTCTTCCATGCAGGTGGGTTTCTTCAAACGCGTGCGGCCGCCTCAGGAAGAGCAAGAAAGGGAACAGTTGCAGCCTCAAGAAAACGGAGAAGGGACCTCAGAAGCTTAGGCAGCGTTTTGACTGTGTCGCTTCCAGAAAGATTTAGAATGGTCAACATCTTCCTTGAAAAAAAAAATAAGGGTGGTGGTTCCCCCCCCCAGTCTCTCTCTCCACAGTCTTGAAGGACAAACAGCCTGGAACTGTACTGCACTGGCACTCACAACACTCGCAAGTTACCTGCAAAATGAAAGCAATATATTTTCACTTCCCTCGCGTTAATCATGTTCACCTACATGACTAATACCGTGTGTGCTGATGAGCATATTTTAGGGCCATGATTTTGCTTAGGCAGATACAGAAAGGAAAGGCCTTTTTATTTTTAAAAAGTGTTTATTGATCGGTACAAATGGAACTGCTACAACCAGTTTCTGAACCTGCCAGGAATCACCTCTGTATGGACACTGACAGAAGCCTTGTGGTCTGGCCATTCAGCTGGAAGGTACTCACTACTTTTTTTTTTTTTGAAAGATGGACAGCGCACAGTGCAAACCAGAAATATTGGATTGTGCAAAAGGTACAGCCAGTTTCGCAAAGATCTCCCAGCTAGTTCTGGAAGAGAACTATCCTTTTTTAATATAGTATGAGATCCAATGAAGAATTTTTACTGAGTCATTCATGATGGAGATGCTCCTTGTTTCCCTTTTTTTAAAAAAAAAAAATCAGCTGCCCTTTTTCTGGACAGCAGTTTACCATTCTCGGTGGCATCATTTGCTGGTAACTTTTCTGCACTTTAGAAGAATCAAAAGACTTTCCAAGTAAACCCAGATCATGCATTCAGAATAACTTATGCCGATTAAATAATATTCTTGCCCTTCCTTCCTTTGCATAATTGAAACATGCTTGAGAGTATTGGCTTTCAAGCAAGATTGCCATTCTTTCTAGCAAAACTAGAAGACAAAAGCGGAAGTACTGTTTATAATCTACAGTGTTAGATCCCACGTGTTATTGGATTGCAGTTCACAATCTCTGCATTAGCTGCAATGGCCAGGTCTTCTGGGAGCTGAAGTCCAACAATATCTGTGGATCCAAGACTGGGAATGGCAAAAGAAGAGGCAATGATATAAAAAAAAGCTTGCCTCCCGATGTTGTGGGTGCCCCATCACTGAAGGTTTTCAAGAAAAGGATTGGACAGCCATCTGTCCGGGATGGTATGAGGTCTCCTGCCTGGGTCAGGGGCTTGGACCAGAAGACCTCCAAGGTCCCTTCCAACTCTACAATAATTCTATGATTGTATGATATACATGTAATTGTTGGAACCTCTTTGGCCGGGGGGTGGGGGGCTCTCTCAATTCCTTATTACTTAAAGCAGTGGTTCTCAACCTGTGGGTCCCTGGATGTTCCTGGACTGCAACTCCCAGAAACACCTTCCAGCCCAGCAAGTGGTGGAGGCTTCTGGGAGTTGCAGTCCAGGAACATTTGGGGACCCACAGGTTGAGAACCACTGACTTAAAGCCTCATGGTACAGTGGTTAAACTGCAGTACTGCAGTCAAAACTCTGCTCATGACTTGGGTTCAATCCCAGTTAGTCAGCTCAAAGTCGACAGGACCTGGCATCCTTCTAAGGTCGGTGAATTGAATACCCAGCTTGCTGAGGTAGAGTGAGGTGGAGAAACAACGTGTAGCCTCAAATTAAATGGTAGCCCACTATCAGAGTGCTTTAAGCACTATGGGGTTATACATCAGTGGCACACTTTGTTTTTAAAGCACACTCCTGCCCCATTCTCAACCTGCACATGGGAACGTTTTGGAGGGTTGTTTGTTTCTTTTTGAACTCCCAAAATTCCTGAGCCAGCATTGATAAAAGAAGCTAAATTGCTCAGAATGCCAGAGATTTTGCATTCACAGATACACAGAAATGCAGTACTGGATTATAATCCCAGAGTGTGCATCTAAAAGGAGAAATAGGTAGATTGTTGGTTTTACTCAGAATCCTGGCTTTGACCTGATGAAAACAAAATAGGTTGCCATCTCCAACAATTCCCCCCCCCCCGCACTGGACTGGGTAACACATACGGTTTCCACTCCATTAGTCCTGTATTAGGAGATTTCTCAGGTATAGATTAATTCAGTGGTTCTCAACCTTCCTAATGCCGTGACCCTTTAATATAGTTCCCCATGTTGTGGTGACCCCCTTGCCCTGCTTGGAAGAGGCCACAAGCCCCCTTTGGCAGGCCACTGCCGCAGGTGCCATAGAGAACTTCCCTCTACAGGCAACCCCAGCCAATCGCAGCCTCCGGTGCCATTGACTGACATCTCCTCCAGCCTATCAAGCTGTAACTCACTCCCCCCCTCCTCCAGATCCAAGCCGTTTGTGCCCTTTTCATCACTGGCTCATCGCGACCCCTGTGAAATGGTCGTTTGACCCCCAAAGGGGTCCTGACACACCCCCCCCGCCCAGGTTGGGAACTACTGGACTAGGGTTATCAGAAGGTAGTCATGCTAAATTGTTAGGGTTTGGGGGACAGGAAGTACTAAAATAGTTCTGTAGCGCAAAGTAGCAGAGTAAGGGAAAGCAAGAACTTTCTAAATATTTTAGAAATGTTGAAAAGTTAATTTGTGTGATTCATTTGCAATAATTAAGGTGAACAGGCATTTTGCCCTGGATTTTTTTTCCAGATTAGACAGAGTATAGCCTTATGATGAGTATGTGCTGGTTTGTCTCGGCTCATAAAGACAGTAGCACAGATGCTGCTGCTCCCCTTCCCCATCTCCTCGTCCTCAAGCAGCCACTCATCCAACCCAGTTTGCGAGCTTCCGGTAGCTTCTCAACTGATTTTCCAATCTTGGCAGTTGCTCAGGCTCCTCTGTTCTGCCTTCTTGGCGAATCGTCCGCTTTAGACAAGACGGAGCAAAGAAGCCTAAGCTATAGCCGGGAGTGGAGAGATCAGTTAAGAAGGTGCCAGAAGCTAGCAAAACTGGGCCCCGTGTGTGGTCAGATGGGATGAGGGAGTGGGAAAGAGTAATAGCAGCCTCTGTGCTGCCGCCACCTTTACGAACCAAGACAAACTGGTTTGTGCCCATCTCTGCTTTGGAGACTGTTGGCAAGATTTGATCTTTGTCTACTTCTCAGTGGAGAGATTTTTTTGTGGAATGGAAAACGGGGATCCTCAAGGCCAAGCTCAGGAAAAGCAATAGTAAAGTGGCATTTGATGTCTTGATCTTAGGCTGCTTTTACACAACCCCTAAAATCCGAGGCAAAGGGCTCCCAATTCTGGAGCTTAAAATTGTTTTCCCACCAGCTCCGGACTTTTAAAAAAATTAAGTACAACCATGCCCACCTAAGTGCGCCCCAGCACACTTTATAAGTACCTGGTCTCCAAAGGTAAAAAAATCTTCCAATGCTGATTGTAAAGCTGTGAATGCCGGGCTCCCCTCGCCTTCTGTTTGTTTTTTTGTCCCCGCCACCCCTTTAAGAGACAGGAATCTCTACAGGGCTGCTCTGGGCTGCTGGGACAGCAGACTGAGGTGAGCCTGCATTCTTTTCTCCCTCCCCTCACGCAGACAGGAACAATGGAGTGCGGAGGGGTGGGAACACAGCAAGAGGGACAAACCCCCACGATCTCTGGTCCGAATTTAAGTTGCCAGCGCATTTTAGAGGTTATGTAAAAGCGCCCTTAACTATTTTGTTTTTCATTCAATATGACGGTTTACTGGGAAAGTGTAAAGGTGTGCTTTTTGTACTCAGTTCAAGCCACAATCAGTGAGAACTATGAAAGCACAGGTATGCCAGATAGGTGAGGTGCCAAAATTTAAAAGTGAGTCTGTTCCTCACATTTGCATGATTCTATACTAGACAGCAATTGTTTCCAAATGTTCTTTTGTATTACAAATGTGAGGGAAATATAAAGGGAACGTGTTCTAATGTCATCCTGGTCCTAGTTCACACACACATATATACCTTGATGTTTTGTCATCAGTTACTGTAAGACTGTGGTCAAAATACATTTATTAACCCCAACTAGCTTAGAACCATTGCATTAGTGAAACTTATATAAGCGTTGATTTACCAAAGACCAGGTGATTCGGTGGGTCTGTTTTTTGTTGGGACTAACAAATGTACTTAGGCTTTGATGATTAGCTGCTGAATGTCTAGCTGGTACATTGGATATGAAAATATGTTGGGAGATTTGAAAGCTCTTTCTATGTTATCAGATGTGTAATGGCCTTGACCGGTCACCAGTTTTGATTGGTCAGTCATGTGATGAATGCAGGCGAGGCAGTAATGCCAACCCGTTACCTCTGTTTCATAAATAATTGTCATCACCATGCTGATGAAGGAGCCTGTGCTCTACCCTGAAGTTCAGCTCAAAAAGAGAGAGAGAGAGAGAGAGAGAGAGAGAGAGAGAGAGAGAGAGAGAGAGAGAGAGAGAGAGAGAGAGAGAGAGAGAGAGAAGCAATATAATACTGCTGCTTCCTATCCCAGAAGTCTTAAATATTTTTGGTATGCCACACTCATGTTACAGTCTTCCATGTAGACCAGTGACACTGTAAACTCGGTGTAAAATAATCATCTATTTTATCTGTCTTCCTTCTTGGAAAACCTGTGGAATATTGACATAAATATTGACATAAATATGTATATAAATATTTTCAAAGGAGAAATTACAGAGCTAGTGAAACAACAGATAAGTCTTTTATACTTTTAAATAATATTGTATACAGTATCCATTAGAAGAAGGAGGGCTCCTACAAAAAGAAAACAAAAGAAAAGGGCTCCTACAAAATCTCTCTTTTCTTCCTAGTGTTTGTGGGTCTGTATCCAAGCAATCATTGTCAAAAATAAAACAAAAGCCTGAAGTACCCAAATGAGTCATAAAGATTAGGAAGAGAAGAGGTAGCAGGAAAAGATATAGACCTCAATTGGGATGGATTACCGTATATACTCGAGTATGTCGACCCGGGTATAAGCCGAGGCCCCTAATTTAAACCCAAAAAACTGGGAAACTCTATTGACTCAAGTATAAGCCTAGGGTGGGAAATGCAGCAGGGCCTGGCAACTCCTCCTTTGTGAGCTGTGTGTGTGTGTGATGTTTAAAATGACTTTTAGCCACCGAGGCAAGTGCTTGAGTTGGTGGCTAAAAGTCATTTTAAACATTGTTTTAAAATGGCCTTTTAAAAAGTCATTTTAAACATGGGGGAGTCAGGAGAAGTGGCGCACAATGTTTAAAATGACTTTTAGCCACTGACTCGAACTTGCCTCAGTGGCTAAAAGTATTGACCCGCATATAAGCCAAGGACCCCTTTTTTCAGCCCAAAATTAGGGCTGAAAAAATAGGCTTATACTCGAGTATATACAGTAACTCAGTAAAGAAAACCATGGCCCTGAGTCTGCAAGTCTAGGAGTTATGTTAATGCTACTATCTTTGTACAAGATCCTCCCAGAATGCTAGGATGTCTTGGAAGGTCCTGCCCTTTGAACGTTACTTCATTCATAGAATTGCCATTAAACCTGAAGGGACTTGACAGTGCATAGTGCACACACAGATGTCACTAAAGTTATATTTTTGTAGTGCCATGCATGTGCATTCTGAAGTGCCCTTTTGATCAATACATGCAACTTCCTATGGCGAAGATGGCAGGTTAATGTTGACATGTTAATCTGTTTTCTCTGTTTTTAATAATACGTGTTCTATTTAAGAGCACCTGTCTGGGGGGGGATATAAGAGGGTTTGAACTAGTCAACTGATATACAGTCCATCTGCTTATGTGCTTGTTTTGTGGATACCTCTTGAGAGTGTGGCTGTGGAGATCATCAAATAGTGTGCCTTCACTTCAGCATTGACCATGGCAGGTTAAAACAGCATGCCTTCAATACATGAAGGGGTCTGCATATACACACACACAGGGAGCACTGATACAACTTCTCATGTGTATCACTAGTAGTTAGCAATTACAGTGGACCCTTGTATAACAAGCGGTCTGTTTAACAGAAATCTGCTTAAAGGGAAAAAAAAATTCCGGAGTTAGGGGGAAATCACTTAACAGACTCACCTATGGGGCGAATCCGTACAACAGAAAAACGGTGGCGATTAGGGATTAATCCATTTTCAATGCATTCCTATGGAAAGTTTGTACAAAGGAAAATTGGCTTGACAGAATTTCATTTGGAACGAATTAATTCCTTTACAAAAGATACCATTGTATAATCAAACAGGGCTTGTGGTTTTGAATTGTTCACTCTTTTAATAGGTATCCTTGGAAACAGGAAGATTTAGGAAATCAACCAACATAAATTAAAGGGGGGGAGGAAGTGTTTTCAGTTGTGAACTTTAAGAAGGTGCGTGAGGGGCATTGTGAAGTTGGAGAGGTATTGGCTGAGACCCTGCTTAGAATTGCAAGTCACACTAGAGTAGGCCTATTGAGTTAGTGGGGATTTGTTCAAGCAACACCTCTATGTTCAATTGACTCAATGGGCTTACTCTAGTTGCGACCTACATTTTTAATCACTAGAACAAATGGAGGAGTTGACTTACCAAATTCTCCCATTCAGTGGGCCTACTGTAGGGAAATGTAATATGCTAAAAAACAGGATTTTACCCATTATGGTTATTTTTAAAGTGCTCTGTACCAAAGCATAGGGGTCTGTTAATATGGGGCACCCTTGTGATCTAGTTAACAATACGCAGAGACCAAGCAGCCAAACTTGCTGTAGAGTATATATTTAAAAGACATATTTCTGAATTGCCTCCACCCCACCCCAAGAAGTGCTCATGGCAGCTTTAAGGCGAGTTACAGATTGAGTAAAAGACAGCCGTGCACAAAAAGAGTCAATCAAAATTGATTGCAACCATGAAACAAGGAGCCTTCTAAAATCAATGGGCAGCCTTCATCGGTAAATATCGCTTCTAGCAGCTAGCTAAAAGATAATAACGAAAGTCTTTGCATTATTGTTATTTTTTGTCCTGCTTTCATCTCTAGCTTTAACAAATTTTGAAATACTATAAAAACCTGCAAAATCAGCTTAGTGAGACTGCAGAGAAATGGTGTGGAATGTTTTCTTTGGGAATCTGTAACTCTGTGATAGGCCCCTTCTTATTTCTCAGATGTGATATACAGCGAACTAAAACTGCCCCAGGACAAATAAAGACACAATCTCTCCATTAAAATCCCCTTCAGTAATCCTTTAAGTCATCTCCATAAGAATCTCATCATATTTCAGATGGGGGGTGTTATTTATCCATTGATAATGTGTTTATACTTTAAAAACAGCACACTATGGCTTCATTTTCATACCATAATTTGAAAAGTACTCAGATAATTCAATTCCCTCTGCCTTCATTTGAATATATAATATAAATGGAACTGAGCCGGTGGATAGGGGGATAGGAACACTTTCTTTGTTTTATTCTTCTTTTTACACACACACACACACACGCAAATCACATGCGCAAAACATCTTTTTAAACCCTTTTTCAGTAAATTTACTTCTGAAATTATTGTTCCTATTCTCAGGCATAGCTACCAAAAGGCTGTAGCCTGTCATTCTCCTGGGAGGCACTCTCTCCTGGGTAGCCAGCTGTTATGGGCAACCTCCAGTCACTTAAACCTCATTCACACAAGCAGGTTCATTGCTCACTGTCACCAGGTGTGCATTAAAGAGGCATTGCTTTTGAAATTATCCACAAACCTTTGCCCTCCGTGGCAATTCCAAATGCAAATACGAAGCCACATTTTGTGATTAATGCCATGTATGTGAACTTCCCATGAAACAATCAGTGTGCGGGCACACACTCAGCCTGAGTTCGCTTGTGAGCTCTGAAGGCATGAACTATTCCCTGAGTGTATGAATAGATTCAGTGGAACATTTTAATGTACATGTTTGTTTTGTTTCGTTTTAAAAAAGCAAATGTCCTGGGTACAAAGCTTTGCTTTATATTGTTTATTATTATTGTTATTCTTTTCTTTCTTTCTTTTTGTAGAATCTGTTGTGTCTATGCAGGGCACCTCTGACATTGAATGATGTATGCATTATTTCATTAGAGCTTGGGGGAGGGGAGAAACATATATGTATTTTTTTTTTGGACTGCAGTGCCCAGAACGGCTCAGCCAGCCAAGGGCCCCATGCTGGCTAGTGGGTTTTAGAACGTGTAGTCCAGAAATGCACCAAGTTCTAGAATGTGTTTCAGCGTTCTAGAGAGGAGCTTTTTCCTACATGAATGCCCATCAGTGATGTCTTAGGGCACCTAATTCCTCCCCTTGTCATTTCCCTGTGCCTCCCTATGACACAACTCTTTGCACTCTTTTTAGGCATGGATCTAACTTACTGGAACGCAGCTAGTGTGAAATCATGCTCGAGTCTCCCCAAGGGGAGCACACAATACATAAAGGTATAGCCATCTCACAATTGGCTGCAGCACATATAATATATATTATTTCCCAGGGCTCTGTGCCTATTAGAAAGGGACAAAAAAAGGACCTAATAACATGAACTTGAAGGTGTAGTCAGGTGCAATTCCCATTGATTTCAGTGGACGTTCGGTAGACAGGGCTTGGGATTGAAGTCTGTGCTTAGGGAAATGCTGCTCCAGAACATGTCATGAGGCCTCAACATTAAGTGAAGCACAACATGTTTGCAAATTGTATTCAACTCTTTGAAGCCTGTGGGATTTTTAAAAAAAAAACCTTGTGTCTCTACAGAAACTAAATAGGCACTGCCCTGGTGCTGCTGTGTCAAATTTCTATCCTTCTAGAAAGGAATTATCTTTGTAAAATAACATTCCCCAACATTTTAGCACAGGCAATCCCATAATCAAAAACAGCAAGACACGTTTTAATTTAATATGAGCTACACCTTTCACAAATTGTGTGACCATCTCTAGCTCAGTGGCTGAGGTGCTGTGATGCAGCGACGTATGCATAACATGAAGCTACAACAGCTGCAGAAAATTAAATAAAATAAAATAAAAACACAGCAGGACGGAAATAATATCCACAAAGCAGTTCCACAGGCATGTTGGGGCAACAGTCATGAGGGGAGCTCTGTGACTGATTGCACAATCTATTTGTGCAGTGCTGGCTGTCCATGCATAACACCCAGTACACTTCTGCAGGTGTAAATTGACATTATCCTAACTTGAACAGAATTTCAGCCATTGAAAGACTGGCCTACATTCAGGTATCTGTTCAACCAGCTGTGTGCCAAAGGCGGCTTGCTTTCAACCTTCCTTCCTTCTTGTAAACATCACTCCTCTATGCTGCACAGTGGAAGAGTTTGTGAGGTAAATTAAAAGAAATACAGAAATAAGATGGCTGGAGTTCTGTGTCTCTTCTGGCCCACTGTCCTCACTGGAGTTTGGAAAAGTTACTTTGGAGGATTACAGCTCAGTATGAGCAATGATAATTCCGGCTTCGGCATTCTGGGAGTCATCATTAAAAAACAAGGCATAACACAACAAAAGAGCTTTTGCAGGATCCAGTATTCTCAACAGAATACAGTACTTGATACTTCATGGCTCCGTATATTACCACAAGACCCCGAGTGGATAATCAGCTAGGCGATCCAATAGCAAGACAACATACATATAGCCCAATGATATTACATCACTTTTTGTGTTGATATGGGCATAATGACAGAAAATACAAAAGATCGGTGCTTTATAATGTGTGACTTAGTTCTCCACTGAGGAGTAGTGACAACTGATGATTCTTCATGAAGGTCTTTAAAAAGAGAGGATCTTAGTGGGCTGGCAGAAGCTTTTCAACCAGCCTAAAGCATATTCAGAGCCCGATTAACTTTGTGATCTTGGTTTTTGGAATGTATTTTATACCTTACCATTTTCTAATTTTTTTTATTTCTCCGCATAGGCACTACATGTTTGTTAGAACACATATGACACACTGTTTATGTATGCCGTTAACTGACAAAGTAGCTGCCACACAATGGTCTTTGCTGAATCAAACCCCCCCCCATCTGTATCATGAATATATTTTGATAATGTGAATTTTCTGACACACCGTTTCTTCTTGTTTCATGATCACATAAATGCCAAATCCTTCAGTTTGTTCAGACATTCAAGGATGCCACCAGTGATTTCAAATTTCTCTCTACCTACTGGAGTACGTGACATTGTACGGTACAGTAGGACACCCTCCCCCATCTGCAGGATCATTTCTGATGCATCTATCTGTTACCTGAAAATACTGAATGCTGTATCAGAAACAGGTATTGAAATGTATTTTCTGACAGGCAATGTATAGTGTTTCATACTTGTTTTGACATCTGTAGGAGTGGCAGCGCCTTGGAAGTGATCTCCCGTAGATACTATTGTCATACTGTGCTGTATATATGACCCCAAAAGATAGATCTATACAGTATCTACAATTGAAACCGGTGTATTAGCCATGCCAGATTAACTATCATAGCTGCACCCAAATAACTCTGGGAAATGTGCTATTTGTTCATTTTTCGAACAATCTCACAAATGTCTAGCCCTTGAACTGAAGATTGCAGCTCCTAGGAGTCCTTAAGAAAAAGGAATAGCTATTATACTAGTTTAAAGGTAAGTTACAGATCAACCCATATATATATATATATATATATAGCTTCAATCATTTTGGCCAATGCCTTCAATGCACTTTATACCAGTGGGATTTTTTTTAGACGTTGAACTGATCCCACCCCTCTCCCCCACCACATTACACTGAGGGCCTTTATACACGACCCCTAAGCTCCGCAGGAAATGGCTGCAAGGTCCGGACCTTACAAGTGTTTTCCCACCAGCTCTGGACTTTGCAGACAATTAAGTGCGACCCCGCCCACCTAAGCGCGACCCAGCTGCACTTTCTTGTACCTGCTTGAGGTGGGTGAAAATCCCCAGGTCCGGATTTAATCTGGTCAGTGCGGGGCTCTCCTGGCTTCTGCTTGTGTTTTTTTGCCTCCTGCCCCTTTAAGAGAAGAGGTGGGAGGGAAAAAAGCAAGCAGAAGAGAAAGCGGAAGGGAAGCTCCTCCAGGTGAGCTGCATTTTTTCCCTTCTTTCTCTGGTGGGGAGGAAGGAAGAGCAACGAACCCCTAAGATCTTTGGTCCGAATTTAAGGGACCAGCGGATTTTAGGGGTCGTGTGAAAAGGCCCTGAAACAGTTAATTTGATTCTTGTAAGGAGAGCACAGTCATATTGGTTGTGCTCCAAAATAAGAATCGCACAAGAGAAGCGATAAGCAACATTCACTGGCACTTGCAGTATAAGCCTTGTGTAAAGTTGTGTGCATCTTTTAAGTGTTGGTAACAGTTGATGCAAACTTACCTTGTAGCTCACAGCAATAGTCAGTACAGATGACAGCAGATAGATACATGTTACTACTTATCTTTCTAAATTGATTTTCCCTTATTCCACAAACCCACTGATGTTAAAAATGTATTATTATATTTTAACTGTTCATTCAAAGGAATTAAGCAATCATTTTATTGTAAATAGTAGGTTAATCAATGTTGAAAAATGGTGAATAAAATGCTTTTCACACCTTTGTCACTTGCATTTGTGTAACAGCCTCCCGCTGAAGCAAAGCACACGATTTCAATGCATGAATGTTGTATAGCAATATACTTACTGTATATGGGTTTGCCTTTGGGCCTTTGGGCCTGTCAGATATGAAAAGAGATTGAATTTAATTTGTTATGACATTTGTTGAGTAAATGTAATTCAAGTTGGTTATAAAACATCTGGGAATGACAGAATGGCTTATATAGCACACAATCCTCCTTTGAATCTGAATATGCTGAATTCACGTGACAAACCAGTTCCAAACCATCTTCTACCCCAGATCTACAAGATAATGGATGTAAGGAGAACCCTCTGTCAGGATGGAGAGCTGCAGAAAATAGGAAGAGGTACACTCACTTCCCCTCCACCCACCCCTGCTCTGCTATTGGTGGAAGCCACGGCCTCTCATCAGATTTCCCTGTGCTTAAATATACTTCCTTCACATTATGTTGGTGAGTCTGTGAATGGATCAATGGTCACAGGCGGCAATTTACTAAATGGTCATTTTCTATGTTAAACAGACGATGCTAGATCAGGGGATGACAACCTATAGCTTTCCAGAGGTTGGGACTACAAGTCCAATCATCTCAACTCATAACATATATTGACCAGGAATGACGGGAATTGCACTGTAACTATGGATCACATGTTGCCCCTCTGTGGCATAAATGGTAAGAGAGGTCTGGCACGATGTAGGCTCAAAATCCATTCAGCCATGAAGCTCGCTGGCTAGGTATGTGCCTGTCACTGTCTCTCATTCTCACCTATCTCGCAGTTGTAACCAGGATTGCAACAACAAAAAAGCAAAGTGCTGCTTATATACTGCACTTTCCCTCCCCACCGCCTCCAGTGCTTAAAGCACTCTGGACAGTTTAATGATGCAGGCTACGCTTGGCTCCCTTCAGGCCCTGAATACTTCATTTGCTCATCTAGAATGGATGGAAGGGTGAGTCAACCCTGAGCCTGTTAAGCTCAAACTCAGGTTATGAACAGAGTCTTTGGGCGTTTATACACGACCCCTAAGCTGCGCTGCAAATGGCTCCCAGCTCCGGAGCTTAGAAATGTTTCCCCACCAGCTCCGGAGTTTGCAGACAATTAAGTGCGACCCCGCCCACTTTAGCGCGACCCATCGCACTTTTCTTGTACCTTCTCTCTGGAGGTGAAAAATATTTGATGCGGATAAGAGTGCCGGGCTCTCCTCACTTGTCTGTGTTTTTTTGCCTCCCGCCCCTTTAAGAGCCCCTGGAGAAGGAACCAGGAAGTAACGGGGCTCGTGGCAACTTCGACAGGCACTGGCAGGTTAGTAAAGGCTTCTTTTGTCCTTTTTTCCCCTCCCTCCCCTCACGCCGACAGGAGCAGGAAGTGCTGAGGGGTGGGGACGCAGGAACAGAAACGAACCCCCAAGATCTCTGGTCCGAATTTAAGGGACCAGCGGATCTTAGGGGTCGTGTTAAGGAGCACAAAGTTCCTTAAAGGACAGTAGCTAAGGCCACCTAGAGTTTTATGGAGGAAGGGCAGAAAATACAATAAACATAGTCTACACTGGGATCTTTTCTAAACCAGTTTTCTGCAGTGGCTTACGCTGTATTTAGGAAGAAGAATTTGATCAGCAGTGGAGGTGTTGGGTTCTCCTGTACCCAAGCTCCTCCATATTTTCTCAGAAATTTACCTATTTCCGACTCATTATTTTAAATCTTTTCATCTTGTAAGTAAAGGATAGGCCTTCTGGGAACTCCCAGCGAAATCTCAAACCATTTCCCATTTATTAAGATGATACAGACATACTGGTTTTGGGATTGTCTGTGTATTAAAATTTCCATGTTTTGCAAGCTCTTGGTGTCCTAAAACTCAGGCTGCAACATCAACATATTCTGTTTGTTCCAGTCTCTGAGGCTTAAAGCTGTGTTTGCTTTGAGGGAGGGTTTTACTGCCTCCTTAAACTTTAAGCTGAATTGTTGAGAAGTTCTAATCGCCAGCATCTGAATGGGGGCAGTGATAGAACACATGGCATCTCAAAGTGCTTAAGGGCACGTCTGGGTTATACCGCCATTAGTGTCTTAACAGACAGATGGTTTAGGGTTCAGCCTGCAAGTGCCAGACAAAAAAGGGCTGGTTCACACAAGTGTTGATGCCATTGCTCCCTATTCATCAGATGGACTGCAACATGGACCCATCATACCAGAGAATGCTCATCAGTCCTTGAATCTTCTTTTGTTTGAACGCTATGCTGCTGCCTTTAAATTCAGCTCCTCCTGCACTCCAGGAAACCTGTGCTTGTTTTCCACTCTGAGCAATGAATGCCATGGACCAAGGCTGCGGTGGGAAACCTGTGGGTCTCTCTGAATGTTTTTAGATCCCAGCACCTGACACTCGCAGCCAACAGCAATACAGTAGGATCCCAGTATCCGCTGGGGATTGGTGCCAAGCCTTCCCATGGATAATGAAAACCGTGGATAAGAGAGAACACCAAAATGTCCCCAGAACTGCTGTTTTGTGATAGTAACTTGCTTTACAGCTGCTTTCTTGCAACAGTACTTGCTTTACAGCTGCTGTTTGTGACAGTAGCTTGCTTTATGGCTGCTGTTTTATGAAAGTAGCTAGCTTTACAGCTGCTCTTTGTGACAGTAGCTTGCTTTGCGGCTGCTGAATTATTTATTTTTCCTCTGCCAACCGTGGATAACTGATCAGTGGATAAGGAATCAGTGGATATGGGGGTCCTACTGTAAATGACAGGATGTTGTGACCAGACAACACCCAGATGGCCCCAAACCGCCAAATCTTTGTTGCTATACTGAAAGCAGGTACCCGAAAGTGGGTTGGCACAGCTGGGTTGACAATTTTGTGATGACAAATATACCTTGAGGCCATTTTCAAGGTAAATTCCACTGGATACTGTGGTTGTAATTACTGCGCTGTTTAACCTGCTTTTAACTATACATTGGCCGTATTTGGTGCTGTTATTTTTAGTAGAAAGGTAGGATGAATCTTTGGAAATAATCATTGATAATAATAAATAGCTCTCACTTGTTAAAGCTACCATTTGAGAACAGTTATTATGTAGAACAAGTGATGGGAAATAGTCTTCTTCTTTTTTTTTTTTTGGCCTTCAAGTTCCACGTTGAGTGGGGTATTCTGGGGTTCATAGCCCAAAATTGTGTGTGTGTGCATGTGCTAGTTTTTTAGCTCTCACTTGTTAAAGCTACCATTTGAGAACAGTTATTATGTAGAACAAGTGATGGGAAATAGTCTTCTTTTTTTTTTTTTTGGCCTTCAAGTTCCAAAATGGCAGTGTCAATATGAACCCCCCCCCCCCGCCGGATATTCAACCAAAATCTGACTGCCTGTCACTCGAGTTCATCGTTGCATGTTCTGCACTCTGGGATGATCAAGAACAAATCTTGTCTCTTTTCTGTATGAATACCTTCCAAGTACTGTATTTGAAGAGTGCTATCATACTCCTCTTGAGGCTGAACGTGCCCACTTTTTTCAGTCATTCATCAAAGAGCTTGGTTTCCATTCCCCTGATTGGGGCAGGGTACAGAGATCCCATTACACCCTTACTGAAACAGCTCCACTGGCTGCCAATCAACTATCGGGCACAATTCAAGGTGCTGACCTTGACCTACAAAGCACTATATGACCAGGGTCCTGGCTACCTCAAAGATGGAATCTCACAGTATGAACCCACTTGGGTGTTAAGGTCATCAGGAGAGGCCTTTTTCTCCATCCCGCCACCCTCACAGGTACGTCTTGTGGGAACCCATGAAAGGGCCTTCTCGACTGTGGCGCCCAGACTCTGGAACTCCCTCCCACTAGAGGCCAGGACTGCCTCATCTCTGTTGTCCTTCCGGAAAGAGGCAGAGACTTTTCTCTTCAGGCAAACGTTCCCTGAATGAATGACTACCATGTGTATTTTATATGAATCTATGGGTTCACGTAGACTTTGTGTTTATGACAACTTATAACCGTGTTGCTTTAATGTAATGTTGTCTATTAATCCTGCAAGGTGTCCCTCAAGTCCTTGTTCTCAAATACTTGAGCACGTCTTAATTGTACCGGACTGTATATTATCCTTCATTACTGTAAGCCTCCTTGGCTCCTTTTCCAAGGAGAAAGGCTGGGTAAAAATACTCTAAAATAAAATAAATAAATAAATAAATAAATAAATATTTCACCCATCATCAATTGAGAAGGCAGACTTTTCACAGCCTGTCAAAGGTGGCTGTTCTCCCGCAAGGAGCAGCTGAGCTTTTTTGAGTGATTCCCACTTATCTGGCAATAAAAAAAAACCCAAACATGAGGAAGAATGCTCAGTTTGATGACAAACAAACCTACATTCCACTCTCACTCCACGCTGACCCCCCCCATCTCTGAGTAAAGCAGAAAAAAGTAACAAGAACAACAATAATATAAAATCTGCCACAAGGTGACAGAGCAGCCAAGTCAGTCTGTTTGCAGAAAGCTACAGAGCTATCATATGCCATTTTACAGGCTAACAAAATTGTTGCGGCAAAAGTTTCTATGGATGACATCCTGCTCCAGCAGAGATGGATGAATGGCAACAATGCACCTGAAATTGCAAGTCACTAACGCTTTACGATTTTCAAGGCAGAGAGAATCCATCCTATCAGGGAAGTGACCTTGGGTGTTACAAGAAGGCAGACAATTGTTAGCTACAGCTATTTCTTTCATTACATTTTTATTACCAGGGATGGGAAACTATGCTTGCAGGGGTTTTCTGCCTCAGTCGACAAAATAAAGAGGCATCCCTTTTCCTTGTAGTCTTCCAATCTTTTGCAACAAAAATACTGACTATCTATTTCAGTCCTAACACACCTAGGCCCTTCAGCATTCCCACAGGCCATTAAAATAAACAAATAAATAAAGTACAAAAGTGGAACAGGTGATACCTTTAAGCTACTAGAAAATTCATGAAAATGTTGCTAATATTTCAAGGGCGAAACCCTCTTCCTCAGAGCAGTACCAAGAGGTTATAACATGGCAAAAGCTGGATTTGTCAGGAGCTATTTCTTAGATGTAAGGTCCTTGGCAAGATGGGAAAAAAAGACAGGCAGTTTCTTAGTTGAGGCTTGGAGCTTGGATTTCATCGGCTGCATCCGAGATGAAGGGAGGGAGGTGTTTTTATTGCACCAGTCCTTCCAAAGACATGGGCTCACATACACACATTCACACCTCTCCTCAATGTGGCTTATAGAGGCCAATGGCCCCTGCCTTGCCAGTGAAGGGGGGATTGGTGCAAAAGGCCCATGCATTTCATTTGGGGATTGGGATAGAATTTTGCAAAGTCTACTGCATGCTCACCCTCCTCCCTGGCACTTCTACAAAATGGAGGGCTTTACTAATAAGCTTTTTGTATCAAGCTTCTGTTTTGATGCAGGCTAATTCTCCTTATTTTTTTAAAAAAATCTCACTCTTCAGTATCTCTTTACTTGACAACTTATTATCTGAATATTGGTTGTATATGTTTATACTAACAAGATTTTTGCTTATCTTGTTTTACCATCATGTGTTCTATATGGCTTTGTTATAGTTTATGTTTCTTTAAAAGACATAAATAAAAGTCTCAACATGTTCCCTTGTCCTCTCCCCACGTGTTGTGAAATACATTTTTGACATGCTTGGAGGGCCCCCAGCATACCTACTCCTCAGTCCAATCATTTTTAAATGATGTGCGAACGGCTCTCTGAGAGTTAATTGGACATCTCAGTGAGGTGGAATATGCAGCTGTAGACCCCTTCAATTCCTCATCATGGCACACAGGAGAAGGACCAGCCTGTGGGTATGCTGCGCAGTCTCAGAGTACCCCTAGAAACAGAATGATAAACGAGTACTGTATATCTAGAACAGTGATGGCAAACCCTATAGAGACCAAGTGCCCAAACTGCAATTCAAAACCTACTAATTTTCCGCAAAGTGCCAATACAGCTATTTAACCTGAATACAGGTGGCTGTAAAGGTACAATGTTGGGTACCCACAGAAAAGGCTCAGAGTGCCACCTTTGGCACCTGTGCCATAGGTTCGCCAACACTGCCCTAGAATACTGTAACCTGGAAAGAGTCACTCCACAAGAAGTGACTTAATGTAGTAACTTAATTATAAAGTGATGCAAGTAGGCTTTTCAGTAAAAAGGGTTTTGAGCGCAGGGTTGAGTGAGCAGACACCATCTTCCAAAATCCTGAGATGGGTCCATGGCACCCATGGACCTTTAAGAGTTGCCACTCTTTGCATTCCAGCCACATTCTTGAGTTGCGGATGATGAAATTGGGCCCAAACCCATCCAGCTCTTGATGCAATGAAAACACATTCTCTTCCAATCTGCCATAAAATGTTGAAGTGCACTAAAAACAGTTCTCCAATCTGCCACAAAGCTGTGAAGTTCTGTGGCAGATGTGATGCTGTGCACCTCCATTTTGTGGTGTTGCATCACATGCTGCCCATCTTTAAAGCGCTTCTGGTTGTTGGTTTTTTTTTTAATGTTAGGGTTGTATCGTTTATTTCAAAGCCAGTATGGTGAATAAGCAGGTCCAGTGTTAGCCTAGGATTGCTCGCTCATGGAAGCTTATTGGCAAGTGTCAAGGGTGAACTGGTCCTGGAACCCATCCATGGTCTCCCCAGACCCCCACAAACACTTACAAAAGCCTATATAATATGGTAAAGGTCCCCCCCCCCCCCGCACATGCGTGTTAGTCGTGTCCGACTCTAGGGGTGGTGCTCATCTCCGTTTTCAAGCCGAAGAGCCAGTGTTGTGCAAGTCCGTGGCCAGGTGGCCGGAATGGCTGTAAGGAAAGTTTCACCTGTCCGCTTTTTACGGCGGTACCTATTTATCTCCTTGTATTATTTACATATGCTTTCGAACTGCTAAGGTTGACAAGGAGTCAATGAGGGACGCCCTAAATGGGACGAGCCTGGAATCCACACCCAGGGGAAACGTTCTTCGGGGCTTTGGCAGAAGAAGGGGCGCCGCCGCCAACCCCCACCTCGGAACACGCGTCCCCAGCACGTGGGAACAGGCATCCCTCCCTCCCCTACCAAAGCAGAGCGGCGCGGCAGAACGAAAGAGGGAGGGAGCCAGGTAAGTAAGGGATGAACTCCACCCCCCCCTCCTCCGCCTCCCAGGCCAGCAGCATCCAGCCCCCCTCCCCAACTCCCTCCTCGTCACGTGGGCGCGGGCGAGCCGCCTCCTGCCTCCCCCTGGGCGGGAAGGCGCGTGTGCTTGCGCGTGAAGGCGGGCGGGCGAGAGGGGGGGGGGCCGGGAGCTGCTCGTGCGGGGCGCCCGCAATATGCCTCCGCTGCCGTCCGGCTGGTCGCCATGCCGGGGCTTTGCGGGCGCTTGCCGCCGCCCTCCTCCTCCTCCTCTTCCTCTTCTCAGCCCTCCTCCTCCTCCTCCTCCTCCTCCTCCTCCTCCTCCTCGTTGTTGCCAGGGCTGGCGGCCGCCTCGCTGTGGCTCTTGCTGGTGTTTTTGAAGGGCTGCCCGGGCACCGCAGGCGCCAGCGGCGTCGACCTCAGCCTTGGCCGGAGACCTCCGCCGCCTCCGCCGCGGACCGCCTTGCCGAGGGCGCCCTCCACCTCCACCTCCACCTCCAATGCCGAGGCTCCTTCAGGTAACCGGCGCCGCTTCGCCGCCGCCCTCCGCCTGGCTGCGCCCGTGTTGCTGGAGCGGCTGGCGCGCAGCCGAGCTCTCTTCTCCCCCCAGCCGCCTCCTGCTTTGCTTCGCACGGGCGCCTGGTGCCCGGGCCATTGGGAGGGAAGGAGGGAAGGAAGGACGGACTCATCCCCCCCCAGGTCGCCTCCTGGAGGGGTTTGCGGATGCCCCCCCCCCCCAGATCACCGGGGATGGTTGGGCTGCTGGTGCTGGTGACGATGACACCCACTCCTCCATTCATTATTATTATTATTATTATTATTATTATTATTATTATTATTATTATTATTATTATTATTATTATTATTATTATTATTATTATTATTATATGCTGGCTAAAAGTCCAGGTGGAAGATCACGTTATGGGTCTGCTTTAGGGAAGTATGGCTGGGATGGGGAAAGAATGCCACCTGATCAGCAAAGGCACCCTACGAGCTGCCCCCCCCTCCTTTTTTAAAAAAAAATGTTCTCTGCTGAGCAAGATAAACGTGTGATCGCGCCATCCCGGTCTCTGGTCCCTCGGCCTTGAGGAGGAGGGGGGGTTGCAAGGGGGATCGCTCCGTTTTTCTGGACAGAGATCCCAAGTTGCACCCCCCCCTCAATATCCTTCCCATTCAGAGGGGAAGCTCTAGTGCTCCCCTCCTCCCCCCCCCCCACACACAGAGCTCTCGTGCTCTCCCCACACACACACCCTGCAGAGTTTGCAGCATCCTCCGATCCCGCCCTGCTCCCTTCCGTGTCTCCTAAGCTAAGCACCCTCCGCCCTCCTCTCCTCCATTTCAGGACTTAACACCGCCAAACCCGACCTCTGGCTTCCCCTTCAGAGGGATGATGAATCCCTGCAGGTTGGCAAAAAAGGGTTTTTTTCCAAGAAGACCTTGAGCTGAACAACTACAGATCAGGAGCAGAAAGAGGGATGGGTTTCTGTTCTCCACACCTGGGGGGCGGCGGCGAAGGGGGGTAACCTTTCATAAGAGAAGGGGGGATGTTTGACAGCCTGCGCGCACAACCCCTCTTTTCCTCCCCAGTATTGCCTCCTGCCTTCCTCCTCTCCCCTGGGAGTACAGTCTCTTTGCCTCCCTGGCCCTCATTAATGCGATCCTAATCATGCAAGCCCACCACCCACCCATGGTTGCAATCTTTGCCCCTTTCTCTTCTAAAGCTTCACCTGCACGCAGCTCCTTCTCTGTTTTTCTCAAAGCTTCCCCTTTAAATCCCAGAGCCTCCCCCTCCTGTCCCCCCCAGCAGAGTGGCCTAGACAGGCATGTGCTGTTTGTTATTTATGGCCAGCGTTGCTGGAGTAGGATCTAGGCTGCTGTGTGCGCATGTATGTATGTTTAATGAAGCAGGTTTCTTGCCCCTTGGGGATGCGAATTAGCCCTCCGGTTGTCCCCCTCCTTGCTCCCTCTCTCTGAGTCTCCCTGGATCCCTGAGAGGAGCAGGTGCTATACTTGAAAGCTTTGATAGGAAAGCAGCTCTGTTCCCATACTGTGACTAGGACCTCCTTCACAGCAGCCCCCCCCTCACTAGAGAATGGAAAATAATTGCACCCTGCATTAAGGAAGAGAGATTCCCCAGTCAGAAGCAAAGGGAGTTGGGTTTTTATTATTATTGTTATATTTTGAACCCCAGAAATCCATCCTGCACCATTTCTTTTAATTGTTTCCAGTGCTGTGCTTTGCGGGAAATGCTGAGGTTGAAATCCAGTTCCAGGAGAAAACAAAATGGATCTTTGGCTCCTGGTTGGTGTGGGCTTGGATGCATGCAGCGTATGACACATCTAACAAGGAACTTATGCATCATTGGTGATCTAATTTGCACAAATGAAGTGCAGGCTTCTGGCACATCTGTCTGCATTTTCCCCGTGCCAAAGAATTGTGTTGTTTTAATTATCAGAATTTATTTTGAAATCCACTGCCGTCTTCCTCATTGTCAGCAATTTGAATACTTGAAATTGTTGTGTGTGTTTGCTTTTGAATATTGTAGCTTTGTTTTTGGAAACAAGAAGAGAAAAGGAGCTAGATGGAAAAACATGTTATTGGTTAGCTTAAAGGCTAACCTATAACATGTTGTTTGTATAAAATAACATTACAGTATCTGGTCACTATTGTTTGGATAATAAAATAATGTTATCTAGTCAGCAAATTCATCTAGAAAGATAATAGCTGTCCATATGTCTAATTCCCTTCAGTGGCCTGCTTAGTCTGTGATTTTTTTTAAAAAAAATGTACTCTGCTATGGAAGAAAAATGCGTAATTGCTCCATCCCAGCAGTACTAGAAATGTGGCTCACATCATCAGGGTGAATCTGATTTAAATCAAATACATTCCAGTTATTATTTCAATCGTAATAACTTGTCAGAGAAATTTGATTTAGTAGTGCGATTTCTATTGTAAAAACTCTTGCACCTTAAACCTTTGAACAACCTCCTTGCCCTTATTTGCTTTATGTTCAGCGGTCTTTTATTCACTCATATTTTCACTTTCTGAGAGTCTCATTTTTTTAAAAAGGGAGATAGGGTTTGACTTGGTTGCCACTCACTCTAAAGGAAATGGCATCACTTGGGGAAACTCTTAAAAGCAGTTCTGAATATTTCCAGCGGTGGTATCATGTAGGAAATAAACTTCAGGAGTAAATTCAATCAAATTGGAAAATGGAGCTGTTACTTTTAGCACATATTGCTGTTAACAACTGTTATCGCTGGAGATGCAAAAGCAGTTTCAGAACTGTAAATTATTCCAATGGTGTCAATGAAAGGTGATAATACAGAAGGAAATAAAATGATTAGCATGGTAAATCTTTACATGAACCCATGAGACTTTGTAAACATTGAGATGCCCAGTCCAAGAACTATTGGAGTGTCTTGATAAAATATTTTAAAATTGTATTGAAATAGAATTGATAATCTGCTTTCTTTCATGAGCTGTTTGGACTATAATTGATAATCATGCCCTTCCAGGTTGAGCCCAATTTTTAATGAGTCTTCTTAGAGTATTCAAGCTAGAGTAAAGTACTTCTGTTACCTTCTTCTGAGACTGTATGTTTGGCTCTTCTCTTGAGAGGCAGAATCTGCTGTCAAGTCAGCTGTGAATTAAGGTGACCCTTTCCAGGGTTCTCCTGTTGTTCATTTTATGAATGTTCATTTTATGAACCTTGATTTAATTCCTTTTCAGCAGGAGACCTTGATGCTGTTGCTTTCCTGAAGTCATGATCGCTTCTTCACATGCTTATGTCTAGTAGAGATGGGCACGACTAGGGAAAATGACGTTTTCGAGTTGTTGTGTGTCGGAGGCAGTCCGTTTCGGCTCGTTTCCGTTTTTTGCGAAATTTCGCAAAAATTAGTCAGTTCGTTTTTTCGTTTTTTCGTTGTCGTTAGTACTGGTTTGGGGGGGTAGCGGGCTCCTGGAGGGAGCTGCAGGAGTCAGCCAGAGCCACAAGTGACGGACTGGCAGACTCTTTGCACCCGCTGTGTCTCACGTACTTGCATGTAGTGCAATGCAAGTAGATCTGGCTTAGGGTTAAGATGGGTTAGCGCAAGGGCTAGGGTTAGGCTAGTTACGGGTGAGGTTAGGGTGAGTATTGGGGTGCACCTCTGGGTGCCTCTCTGACCCACTTAGAAGGACAGTGTACTGGCATATGGGTTAGGCTTAGGCTTAGGGTTCGGGTTTGGGCTACGATTAGTGGGCTGTTTATGCCCGATTGGCACATCCCAGAAGTCTCTGTGGTCAACCTGGCCAAGTGGCCATGCGATTGGTGGAAAATTTGCATGGTCCACTCCCATGGGCGAGCCCATCATTGCGAATGTGCAGGTGTAAAAAAATAAAATAAAATAAAATAAAATCAACGGAGACTTTTTTTGCAAGAAAAACCCACTGCTGCTACTGTAAAAATTCAAGCATTTAAAATAGCTAATTTTCGCATGTTTCTGTGGTGCTTTGGTGGGGTTTTGGGCAACGATTTCAAAAAAAATATTGTGGTCGCCATTTTGGATCCCCCGCACTGCATGGCAAATGGATGCGCCCTCCCAGCCTGGTACAGTCAGCAAAACCTGGCCATGCGATTGGTGGAATGGCTCCAAAACTTTGCATGGTCCACTCCCATAGGCGAGCCCATCATTGCGAATGCGCAGGTGTAAAAAAATAAAATAAAATAAAATAAAATCAACTGAGACTTTTTTTTGCAAGAAAAACCCACTGCTGCTACTGTAAAAATTCAAGCATTTAAAATAGCTAATTTTCGCATGTTTCTGTGGTGCTTTGGTGGGGTTTTGGGCAACGATTTCAAAAAAAATATTGCGGTCGCCATTTTGGATCCCCCGCACTGCATGGCAAATGGATGCGCCCTCCCAGCCTGGTACCAGCAGCGCAGCAGTAGCAATAGCCAAGGAGAGGGGGGCGGGGAACCCCCCCCCCAAATAAAACACCCTTCTGGCCTGGTAGGTGCCCTCAGACAGTTTTCGCCTACTTTTAGGGCCGGGAATCGGGTTTTTTTAACTTTTAAAAACTTTTTTTCTGTGCCGCTTGGCATTGCGCGATCGCCGCGATGCAAGTAACGAGCACGACAAATCAGACCAAATTGTTCGTTCGTCGGTTCGAGCTCGAATTCTGGCGGAGTAATTCCCGTTACCGTTTCCGTAGAGTAACGGATACGAGTAACGGAAACGGAAACGGGAATACCGCTAAGTCGTGCCCATCTCTAATGTCTAGAGATGGACACGAAATGAACTTTTAATTCGTTTTGTTATTCGTTATTCATTTTGTTAGCTAACGCAACAAATAATGAACCAACCCGTCAAAGAAAAACAAAACAGAATTTTTTGTTTCGTTCGCTTCGTTTTTTGTCCCCCCCCCCCCCACACACACACACCTTGTTGCCGCCGCTGGAAAGTCCTCCTGGAACTCCATGGAAGCCAGCTGGGGACTTTTTAAAATAAAATAATTAAAAAAAAACACAAGCGCTGACCCAGCCTCTGAGGCTATGTGGTCGGCACTGTAAAATTAATTAAATAAATAAATCAAACAAGTGCCAACTTGGCCCCAGCGGCTGCGTGGTCGGCGCTGGGGGGGGGCTGACCCGGCCCCAGGGGCTGTGTGGTCAACGCTCTAAAATAAAACAAATAAATAAATAAATAAAAATAAAACAAGTGCCAACCCAGCCCCAGGGACTGCTTGGTCGGCGCTGGAAAAATAAAAAATAAATAAAAACCAAGGCATGGGGAAGCTAGCGCCTCTAGAGGCGCTGGCCCCAAGCCAGCAGCTCAGAAAGCCCCTGCACCACTGCTGCAGCCAGTAAGTTGGACTCGAACCAGTTTGGCTCAATTCGGGTTTGTATGAATTTTTTTTTAAAAAAAATCGTACAAAACCGAACCAAACTGAACCAAGGGTGGGCCCGAAACAGAATGAACCGAACCATCGGTTTTAGTGCCCACCTCTACTTATGACTGGTCTTGTGTACAGTTATTTGGAAATCTGGAATTGTCTTCCTAAACATTCCTAAAATTGCATTGTGAATAATTTCCTTTATGTTATCTACCTGACCCGCTAGATCATCACAGGCAAGTCTCCTTTAGGTTGAACCCAGAGGGAGGCCCGTGAGTCAACTATGAGAAGTAGAGCCTTCTTCACAGTGGCCCCAACCTTGTGGAAGCAGTTTCCAGATGAACTTTGCCTAACCCTAGGCCCTCCCTGTGGACATTTAGGAGGCAATTTAAGACTTTTACAGTAATTTCCTCTGATAATGTCACTGGCACTGAAGGTAAGGAAAGAGAGGGGTCAAGCTGAACACTTAAAATGTGTTACTTGGATTTTAAAGTGTTATTTTCCCTTTGGGAAGGTGAAAGAACTGTGCGATACAGCCAGTGTTTTAACTTAGCCTGCTTTCCCATTACCATCGTCTGTCCTGCAATCAGACTGTTCTTTCCCCCGGATATGGGTATTATTGTGGTGACCCAGAACATTTCATCCCCGGTATGACTTCAGATTCTGCCCCAAACTATTGAGCAAATCTGTGACCCATTATTTCAGTTTCTAAACTTAGGGTTCCGTTCAGGTTGGTTGGTTGAAAGGAAGGAAGGAAGGAAAGAAAGAAAGAAAGAAAGAAAGAAAGAAAGAAAGAAAGAAAGAAAGAAAGAAAGAAAGAAAGAAAGAAAAGGCCCCAGGGATCTATTTTGGCCAGGTGCCCCTAATCAAGTGACTTGGGCATTTGATTGGGTACAATTGATAATGAGGTATTGTACGCATGTAATGGAATTTTCATCTACAGTGTATGTTGTCTCTGGAACTTGTACAATCCAGCAGACTGAAAAATGACAGGTGACAGATAGACAGACCAAAGCATTTGCTTGTATATCTACCCAAACTGTTATGCTCCTCCTCTTGTATATTACAGTTGAAACTTCCTTTGTCTTGTCACTCAATAAATAATGGCCTTTTCAAATCACCAAAGGAAAAACAAGTTTTCATTAGTACTTTTTGCTTATTTCTTCTCTTCCTCTTTCACCACCACCACCCTTTAGCTGTCCCTAAGTGTGGATATTTGTCCTTTCACTCAGGCCTCATAACACCCTCCACAAAGCTAACCCGTGGGTTTTGAATCCAGCCTTGATCATCTTGAATTAAAACATTGTTTCATTAAAAGAGCAGAATCAAAAGGATGTTCTTTATTTTCAGACTATTAATTGATCCAGCCAATTTCTTCATTCATTCTTACCTCTCTCCCATGGAGTCTTTCTCCCAGACTTCCCCCCACTCCCCGAAACCACCCTCTCCGCAATCTCTGCACGCTGGGACCCAAAGCCCGCCACCCATTCACCACTTGCCCAGTTTCTCCTAGCCAGTGATGGCTATGCTTTCAAACATGCCATGCTCTTCACTTATCTCCTCTCAACACATCCTTCCCCAAGCAGTGAGCTTCAAACAATACAATTAATGTCACAATATAAACAGTTCATTCATTAATTCAGTCATTTGATTTATGCATCACCTATCTGAGGCGGATCATAACATAAATAAGAACTATCTATCTATCTATCTATCTATCTATCTATCTATCTATCTATCTATCTATCTATCTATCTATCAGATTTCTATACCACTATTTAGCCCATAGGCTACTCTTAGCGGTCATTGTTCCTGGTTTTATTATTTGACTTGTACTGTTAATTTCTATGTTAAATGTTACTTTGACTTTTGATACTTATGTTTCTACCACTCTTTGCTGCTTTGTTTTGTATTTTGTCATATTTGTACAACCCCCTCCTCCGAGTGGCCTTTGGACCAGACGGTTTAGGGAATTTAAAAATCAAAGTAGATAGGTAGGTAGGTAGGTAGGTAGTGTTTATGTCAGTTAGGCTCAACTAGTTACTACAAGTTAGGCAGATCTTATATGAATGCTAATCTGGTTCAGTCCAAAGAATTTAAAATAACAACATAAATCATACTATCCCATTAAGGAGACCCCCGTGCCACATCTCGTCCTTGTTTATTGTAGCACACACCAATTTTTGTTTTAGACATTCACATTTCCACGTCTCATTTGTAATGAGATATTTCTGTAAGCTTGCTCAAGTTATAATGCCTTGTGATCCTTAGAAGGTCACAAGAAAAAAAGCAAGTACGTAACAGCATTTTTAGACTATCTTGTAAAATGAAGTCCTAAAGCATGCACAATTTGGAGGTAGACTCCAGTGGGATTGTTGGCACTGAGATCTCAGGAAACAGATTGGCTGGAATGCAAGGAACTGCATCCAAAAGCTTAGGCATATCCACTGGGATTTTTTTATTTTTTTTAAAAACATCATCTTGGAAGAGTACATGCGATATCCCCATCTGCTGATGTAGTCTCTTTCTCCTCTGTTTCCATGGCACATGAGATGGACTTTTTCATGGCTTGGCTTCCAACAGTTAGAAGAAATTATTCTGATGCTCTGTTTAGCATTGTGTGATTAGAAAATAGCTGTTTAACTTGCTTGTATTTTGGTTTTGTTCTATCATGGGTTTTTATTTTATTTCATTTAGTTTTTTATATTATGTTTTATCATGATTTTAATATACATTTTATTATGTATATTTTTGTGGCTTTGTCATCTAATTTCTGATGTGTCTGGCGAGCTACTGCTACCAGGCAGCATAGAAATGTAATAAATGAATTCAAAATCTGCAATTGTCACCTCCCTATCTCATTTTCAACACTAATTAATGTTTTAGGCCACTGCTTCCCTGTCAAGAGCTACATATTTTAATTAACTTCTTCTGAATAGTGCCTGTTAATCTGTTAACATATGCTCAGAAGTATGTATGTATGTATGTATGTATGTATGTATGTATGTATGTATGTATGTATGTATGTATGTATGTATGTATGTATGTATGTATGTAACTGTCTGGTTTAGTTCTGCGACTAAGCAGGACAGATATAGACTTCAACGGATAATTGGAACTGCGGAAAAAATTATTGCTACTAATTTGCCATCTAATGTGGAATTGTACACCACATGAGCTGAAAAGAGGGTGATGAAGATATTTACAGATCCCACACATCCTGAACATAATCTGTTTCAATTGTTACCCTCAGGATGACGTTTTAGGGCATTGCATACTAGGACAACTAGATATAAAGATAGCTTCTTTCCAAATTATTCAAACTGTTGAATAATTATTATTTCTTCTTTTCTTTTTAAATACTAGGCTATATTGTGTAGTTGTACTGTGTTTTTATTGTTGAATATATGATTCTTATATTTCCTTGCATATGGAGAGCATTTTTTACGAAAACAAATTCCTGGTGTGTCCAACCACACTTGGCTAATAAAAGGATTCTGATTGTGTGTGTGTGTGTGTGTGTGTGTGTGTGTGTATGTATGGTGTACTGTCAGGTCAATGTAGACTTATAGCAACCCTCTTCAAGGTTTTTGAGGTTGAGAGTACTCACAAGTGGTTTACCCTTCCCTTCTCCAGGGGGTACTCTGGAACTGTGCAGCTTGCCTGAGGTCATGCCAGCTGGCTGTGCAGCCACAGTGGGGGATTGAACTTCCAACCTCTGGCTCCAGAGCCAGATAATTAAACTGTTGAGTTATCCAGCCAGCTGATTAGAAGTTCGTGGGTTGTCCTCATATACAAAATTCACCAAGGAGTAAACTTCTTGAACTCACAAGTCCTTGAAAATACTGAACAATGAAATAAAGTCCTTGTGAGTGTATTTGATTGCAACCCACATATTTCAAATCCTCACTTCACTCTATTCTGCTCTGGTCTGACCCCACCTGGAGGACTGTGTCCATTTCTGCGCTGCTCAATTTAAAAAGGATGTTGACAACCTTGAACGGGTCCAGAGGAGGGCAACCATAAGGGTTGAAGGTCTGGAAGAAATGTCTTATGAGGAGTGACTTAGGGAGCTGGGAATGTTTAGCTTTGCAAAAAGAAGGCTGGGAGGGGATGTGATAGCTATGTTTACAGTAAATATTTGAAAGGCTGTCATATTGAAGAGGGAACAGGTTTATTTTCCATGGCTTCAGAGACTAGGACTTGGAGCAGTGGTTTCAAACTACAGGAAAAGAGATTCCATCTGAATATTAGGAAGAACTTCCTGACAGTTAGAGCTGTTGAGCAGTGGAATAGGCTGCCACGGAGGGTGGTGGAGTCTCCTTCTTTGGAGGATTTTAAGTAGATGCTGGATGGCCATCTGTCAGGAGTACGGTGATGGGGGTTCCTGCATGGCAGGGGGTTGGCCTGGATGGCCCTTGAGGTCTCTTCCAACTCTTATGATTCTCTGTCCAGTATCCACAATTAATATTCAGATAGGTTTAAAATACAATTTTAAAACCCTACTCGTTCAGCTATGAGATTAACTTGAGATGCATAGGACAGTTCAGTCTTCTGTAGTATTAATGGAATAGTCTAAATGCTAACGTGTGTTGAAATGTGGATTCATTTAAGGCACCTGAAAAGTTTTGTTGTTTTTCTGAGCTAAAGAAATTAATCCAGTAGCAGAGCTTCATCAGAGTCCTCCAGAGTGAGAATCTTTTGGATGCCTCTCAAAACCAAACTGTTGGCTATAGAATATCGGTACTTGTATTTTAGAAATGGCTTCAAAAGCTGCTATGGCCACTCATATCTTTGGGCAAGAATTCCTTCTGTCTCAGGTACCCAGAATTTAACCCCCTCCTAAATAAAATTCTCTATGCTGTGTACTGCATTGCTTGAGGGAAAACATTTTTTCTCTTTTCTTGGGTGGCCAGGCAGGCAAGAAGAGGCATCAGCAGTTCCTGCCATTTCCACTAAAGCTGACACTGTGTGCCACCTAGTTTTCCCATGCCGTACACTTCTGTTGGAAGGTTCACTGTTCTCCTTGTGGCTGCTGGTGGCTGGGTTCAGATGTCATCAGAGTCAATGTTGGGAAAATAATCAACTATGCTTCTTTCCAAACCTTGCAAGCGGGCATAACACTTCCGAGGAAGTTGGTTTGAAGGTGGATCTCATTTGTTTTGACAAATTCTTGCAAGGTTTCAACACAAGCTTTAAAAAATGTAATTATTTTCCACAAGGCTTTTATTTCCTCTAATTGTGTTCCTCCTTTCCCTTGAAGAGAAGTGATGGTTTCATTTAGTTTTTCAAAGATGTAGCACAGACAAGGAGATGATGGTGTTGCCATCTTATAAAAATGGGTTCTACTTCTAAATTGCTAAATCTTCGTAAAAATTAAATGTTGCTGTGGCACCCCTGGCATACACTCATGGCACCCCAGGGTGCCGCAACACCCAGTTTGAGACCCACTGTTATAAAGAAGCCCTTTGGGGGTTTTTTTGAAAAAAATCTGGTATGAATAATGTTTTACAAATTGCTTTGCTTTTGTACAGTTAGTACAGATTTTTTTAAGGCAGCCTCAAAATGTTGAAGCTAGGGATGGGCACAAAACGAAATACAAAATGCTGTTTTTTCATTTTGTTATATAACGAAACAAAGCAATGAAGCAGCATTCTGTTACAGTTGAAACAAAACGGTCATTTTTTCATTAAAATGAACCGTTTTGTTTCCTCCTAAACGCTGCCACAGGTTTTTAAAAAAAGCACCGACAGCCCACGGGCCAGCTGGTCAGCAGGAGATTGAAAAAATAAAAATAAAAAACGTACTGAGCCGGCCTGCGTGCCAGCTGGTGAGTACGAGATAAGAAAAATAAAAAACAAAAAACACACCGACCCGGCCCATGCGAGAAAAAATAAATTAAAAAAAAAACGCAAAACGAAATATGAAACAATTTGTTTTTTAAAATGTTTCAGAATAAACAAAATGGGGAGAAACGAAAAATGAAACAAAATGCCATTTTGGCATTTTGTGCCCATTCCTAGTTGAAGCTAGAGAACATAGGTTATGGGTTTTGCTTTGCTTTGTTTGCTTGTTTCTTTTTAATAGGGTGCCTTTCATAAGGATTATATGGCAGGAGTAAAGACAATGAATTATAGCTTATTGGCTGCTCACATCTTTATTCATGCCTCTATATTTGTTTCCATTGATTATTCTTCCATGAAAAATTTAGTGGAAAATGTTGAAGGAACAGTGTTCCTGCAAATCACCTGCTTTCATGTAAATATCAACTTCGGCCTGTAAATATTTTATCAGACATGTATTATTTATCACAGTGGATGTAGCTTTTAAGTTTCATGGGCACCCTCTGAATTAATTTGACAGCAGGTGTCTTGTGCATAGAATTTCTGAAATAGAAAAAGGAATGTCAGGGAATTCAATCTTTTAGACGTGCTCTGCTTCATGCATGTGTAGGGGATAGTTTTCTTTCATTATGAATCCTGTAACGTAATGTGCATGACAATTCACACGAAAATCTCCAGGCACACACATTTGAGCCATTCTGGAAGCTTCTGGAAACGCATTTGGTTCCAGTTTCTTTGGGCACCATGTTTACATCTGCTGTTGCTCATTGTCATTTGAATTTGTTTCGGAAAAGACAAGGAGATGATGGGAGCAGTTGATACTTCATCACATGTTTCTTTCCTAATACAGTGGACCCTTGTATAACAAACAGCTTGTATAACATAAAATTTGTACAACATAAAAATTCCGGAGATAGGGGAAAATTGCTTAACATAATCGCCTATGGGGAAAATCCGTACAACATAAAAATGGCATTACTCCATTTTCAATGCATTCCTATTGGAATTTGTATAAAGGAAAATTTGCTTAACATAATTTCATTTGGAACGAATTAATTCCTTTATACAAGGTACCACTGTAGTTCGTGTTACCTCCTCTTTTCCTTGGATGACAATGAATGGCTATTTCACAAATAATCTTCCATTTTCACTACCTGATTGTTAGGAATCTCTGCTCTGACCATGTATCAATTTGAGTATTATAGCATTCCTCTGATGTTGACAGAGGGCCAGTTCAATCAACAGACATTTTAAAATAGGGACTATGTGGTGATCATCTGCCTTTTTAAAAAACGTGATAGAAGGCTTCTGGCTACAGTACCGGAAGCTCAGGGTTTTCAGCCATTAATTAAAGTTCATCCTGGCATAAGAGAAGCTGTCTTGGGTAGTGCAGTGGCAGTGGCAGTGGTAAGCTTTCTTTTTTCTTTCTCGCTACCACTGCCAGCAAACCACCCACTTCACCACTGGGCTCAGAAGGGCGGGCGGGCGGAACTTACTGGTGCTATTGGCGGCTGGCCTGCAGAGGCGGCGGTGGCAAAGACAGGAAAGAAAAAAAACTTACCAGCCAGCCACCCTCCTCGTTGCTGGGCTCGGTGGCCAGCCTGCGGTGGCGGTGGCAGGGGTCAAGAGAAAGAAAGGAAAAAAAGGTGTGGTGCCTGCCAGCCAGCTACCCTCGTCCCTGCTGCTGCCGACGTCAACCAGCCACCCTCTGGAGGGGTGGGTTGGGGAACTTTACGGACTCGCCTGGCCAGCCAGTGTTTGAATTTCCTGCTCGATTTCCGGGCAGTGGATTGGAAGTTTTGAGCTTCCTGCTCCGCCTCCTGGGACCTGAGTGGGAAGTTTAAAACTTCCGATCTGCCACCCGGGAGCCGAGTGGGAAGTTCAAAACTCATGATCTATTGCCCGGGAATCCCGAGCAGGAAGTTCAAAGGCTGGTTGGCCAGGCGGGTCCTTCAAGTCCCCACTCCACCCCTCCGAAGGGTGGCTGGCCAGTGGCGGCAGCAGTGGCGACACGGGTGGCTGGCCAGTGTGGCACCAGTAAGTTTTCTTTCTCCACCTCCCCTTGCTGCCAGTTTTGAGCCTCCCCTGCACCTTCTGATCAACAACCGCGGATAACTGAATCCGCGGTTGGTGAATCAGCAGATATTGGGGTCTTCCTGTACAAATGCTAGACTAAATATATGACGGAGCTTCTGTAATTTAGATTAATGAATGCCCATCTAACTTGATCTTCTTTAGCGTTGGCACCTATAATGGCCACCTCTAGGGAAGCCCAATTGTGATTTGTTTGCTCTATGTGTTTATTATGTTTACCAATATATGTAAAATGTTATTTTTATTTTGTTGTTTTTACTTTCATTGTACACCACCTGGAGTTGTTCTCTGAATTAAACTTGGTGGTATATCAGGCCTGCCCAAAGTCCGGCCCGGGGGCCAAATCCGGCCCGTCAGGCCGTTTTTAACCCCCCCCCCCGGCTAGCTGGCCCGCCCCTCCCTCCCCCTCCTTCGCCCCATTTTTTTTTAAATCTGCCAACACTGACACCGCTGGGAAGCTTGGGCGGATGGGCGGTCTGCCGCCACCGGCACCGCAGGGGGATGTGTGGGGGTGGGCAGGCCAGCGGGCCTCTGCCACCGCCAAGGACCTTTGGGGTGGGCTGGCGGGCGAGCCATCACCTCCACTGGGGAGCTTGGGGGGGTGCAAGGTCGCACAGATCGCCTCTTCCAAGGGGTGACCTGTGGCCACGGCTCCCTGTGCTTCCTTTGGTCCCCACTTTCCTTCTTTCCTCCCTCCCTTGGTCCCCACCTTCCTTCCTTTCTTCCTCCCTCCCATGGTCCCTCCCTCCCTTCCTTGTTCCCCACCTTCCTTCCTTCCTCTATTGGTTTCCACCTCCCTCCCTCCTTCCTTTGGTCCCCACCTTCTTTCCTGCGGGTGGGGTTGCAAGGGATCAGTGGGTGGGGCTTGCAATGGGGTGGCAGGGTCGGGGAGCAACCGGCCCTTGACACATTCTCAGCCACCAAATCTGGCCCTCCTTACAAAAAGTTTGGGTACCCCTGATCTAGTGGTAGTTCACTTTCTCTGTTTTCAGTAGTATTATTTTTCAGATAGGGATTAAAAAACCAGGGCTGTGGAGTCGGAGTCGGAGGAAATTTTGGGTACCTGGAGTCGGAGTCGGAGTCGGCAAACAATGCACCAACTCTGACTCCTACTAAATTTAGATTCGAATTTAAAAAGGGCTGAAAAACTCAACTTATACTCGAGTATATACGGTATGTTTCTGGAAGAAACTGTATAGCTGTCCCTGCTTGTCTGTATGAGGGAAGACATGTTAATACAGAGGAGTCGGAGTCGGAGTTGGAACATTTATCTACCGACTCCACAGCCCTGTAAAAAACAAAATGCTACAAACAGGATTATCCACAAGATGCTGCAAGAACTGTGTCATGTGCGTACTGGAATATTCTGCAAAAAAGAGAACAGTCTGTGTCTGCTTTATATGGGCTGCTTGTAGTGAACTTGCTACGCTATAACTCACAGGATGGTCTTTTGCAAAACATCCACTTTGACCGTACCAGTTCTTATAGCCCGTACACCTGGAAGGCAACTTGTATGGCTCAAGAATCTGCCATCTGTTCCCTAACCTGCTGCTTTTCATTTGGACTATAACTCTCATGAAGCCCAGTTTTCATCGACAGTGAGGGGATTATGGCCAGCAGCTCAGTGTATTTGGAATAGACCACTTTGGTCAGGGATGTTATACAAGTTCTATTTACTTGCAAGTTGGTGCATCTTAGCTTTTAACCATAACCAGGGAAATTTCATCCCTATTTGAAAAATACTGTACATGAATTTTTGAATGGGAAACAGGACATAAACTAGTTCAAGCTTAAGTGGTAGAGAGAAGATGCATGCACCTGACATAGATGCATTCAAAAATGCACTAGCTAAGTTCAGGTCTCTTTTTCTGCCTTCTTTTTTTGGAGGGAAGTGGAATTGCACAAGTCTGCTTTATTTATGTAGCAGTACAAAGCCACTTCTCATATAAAGGAATGTTTTTACAGTGGAACCTTGACTTACATGCTGCTTGACTTGCTGCATATTTGACTTGCAGCAAGAAGGGGACTGTTTGACTTGAGTCGCAGGCTTTGACTTACAGCTCGGAGCCCCGGTGCAAGGCACCGAAATCGGGCAGCAGCCATGACCCAGCATCGTGGCTGCCGCCTCCAAACTGCTCCTGCCTTCTTCCTCTCCTCCAGCAGCGGCGGCTTCGGCAAGGCCAGCTCCGAGCACCTGGAGCTGGTCCTCGGCCTCACCGAAGCCACCGCTGCTGCTGGAGCAGAAGAAGGGCTAGGAGCTCGGGGCCGGCCTCGCTGGTGAGACAGCCGGCTCAGTCTTGTAAAAAATCTGGCTGCAGAATTCTGGTCCACAATGGAAGCATTTTAGTTGGGGAGCTGTACAGTTGTGGGACTCTAATGGTAAGCATAGGGTTGTTCAGAACTTGGAACGTCAGGTTAAAAATCAGTAAAACTTAAATGTTAGACATTGTTTCTATGAACATTAAAAAGTGGAGGCGTATAACGTGTGGACTATAATTCCACTGCCTCCTCCTCTCTTTGAAGAGACATTTCATTTACATCCCCAGAAGGAATCTCCTATCCCAGTCAAATTTGTGTTAAATTGCTGTTTTCGGGGGTCTTTTTCATCATCTGGAACGGATTAATCCACTTTCCCATTACTTTCGATGGGAAAAGTTCATTTGACTTAAGGCATGTTTGACTTATGTCTAGACCTCCAGGACGGATTAATGACGTAAGTCAAGGTTCCACTGTACTTAAGTATGATGAAGTATGCATTTTTTTCTCTTCCAGTTAAGCAATTACAGTAAACCCCCACCTATCGCAGGGGTTAGGGACCCTACCCGACCCGTAATTGTTGAAAATCCACAATATGTGGATGCTGGGTCAGGTTAGGACTGGGCGGGCTCTCTGGGGGCTCTTTTACTTACCCCAGGCCTGGCACTGCCCCAAACGGGCCAGCAAGGGGCTTTCTAGTCCCCCAGAGCCCCCAAAAGTGCTTTCTAGTGATCTGGAGGTCACTTCTGATTTACCAGAAGTCACTTCCAGTTTGTGGGGAAGCACTTTTGGGGCTTCCAACAGGCCTGGGAAGGACTTTCCTCCTTACCCCAGGGGGGCTTTTTTCATATACTGCGGACCTGCAACATATTGGGACTGCAGTATATGAACCGCAAAAGGGTGGGGGACAACTGTATATTTCGAATTCAAGCATTCCATCACTGGCAGATTGAAGATTGTCCTTCTGTCTTCTGTCTGAATATAACAAATATTTCAGTTCTGTAATCCTCTGTGTCTTCTGCTCTTATTCAGGATCTGTGTTTACCTTGAAAGTGCAAGTCAACGACATCATCAGTCATCAATACCTACGCAACGCCACGGTGGAAGTCTTTGTCAACTACACAAAAACAAATTCCACCTTCACTGGAAATAATGGAGCAGTATTGATCCAAGTTCCCTATCAGCTCGGTCTGAGTTTAACTATTGTCTCTTACAAAGATGGTTATATGCTAACACCATTGCCATGGAAGACCGGGAGAATGCCAAGTAAGTAAGCCTCTTTTTAAAACCCCGATTTTTAAATTCAGTGCACTTGAACTTACTGACTTCCCTTGGGTAATCTATTTAATTGTCATTAAAAGCAAAAATAAATACATAACAATAATTGTTCTGCTTATATACTGCCCCATAGCACTTAAAGCAGTTTCTGGGTGGTTTACAATTTAATTACGCAGGCTACACATTACCCCCCTCCAGCAAGCTTGGTACTCCTTTTACCAACCTCGGAAGGCTGGAAGGCTGAGTGAACCATGAGCCGGCCACCTGTGATTGAATCCCAGGTCATGAGCACAGATACAGCTGCAATACAGTCGTTTAACCACTGCACCACGAGGTCGTTCACTAAATGATTATGACTTAATAAAGATGCCCAAAGTAGACCATTCTTACCTGCAACAAGAAAGCATTTTCAAAAGTTTGTAGGAGTATCAGTAACATTAAACAAGGTTATGTGGAAAGTTGTGATTCTCTTCCTGGGCGTCTGTTTAGAACCTTTGCAGTTTCTTTGCTGCTGTACGTTAAATTACACACGTCTTTAAAAAGAATAGTGGAGGAAATGTAAGAAAAATGCCTCTTTTCTGCTTTACAATGGCTTTTATAAAGTAACAAGGCCGAAAGAGAAAATGTAAAGAGAACCATTTAGGTATAGCGTACAAATTGGACAATTCCTGTAATAAAGAAAATATCCCTGTACCTGCATCAAAAGAAATTAACTGTGTTAAGTTGACTTGCTGCCAGATGGGTGGTATAAAAATCTAATAAATAAATAATAAATAAAATATATCTGAGGATGAACAGAGTTTCCTGGAAATACCCACAACAACTGTAGGTTTCTAGTTTTCTGTTTTTTGCATATATACTGGCCAAATCTGAACATAATAAGAAACCAGCTTCCCCCAAACTAGTGACCCCTGGATGTTGTGGATTTCATTTGTCATCCACTTCTGGCAGCGAGAATGCTGGGACAGGAATTCTGGCCTTTATAGTCCAGAACATCTGTAGAGCACCACGTGCAAGACGATGGCACTATTTATAGGTCAGTGTTACATATACAGGGCACAATCTTGTTGTGTGGTAATTCACACTAGAGTAGACCCTTAAGTGAGCCAGCTCTTCTGTAAGTTTCATTGATTCCAATGGGCCTACTCTAGCTGCAACTTGCCAGGCGAAGAAGTCAGTTAGACTAGACTCATTTGAGTCAATGGAACTTATGGAAGAGCTGAATCAAAATCCCTGATGATTCAATGAATCTGACTTTAGTTCATTTACCATGTTAAGCAACAGGGTTTTGGCCACAGTCATCAAGATGTGGGCTCCTGTGTTTTCCCTTCTTCCCGTGTGAATGTGAGGTGAGATCAGAAATATCTATTTGTTTACAAGAATTCCTGTCCACAGTAGAATTTTAAAAGCAAAGTGTTCTGCTTATATACCACCCCATGCCACTTCAAGTAGTCTCTGGGCGGTTTACAGTTTTAATTACAGTAATGCAGACTACACATACCCCCCCAAGCCAGCTGGGTATTCATTTTACTGACCTCGGAAGGATGGAAGGCTGAGTGAACCTTGAGCCTGCTACCTGGGATCGAACCCCAGGTCGTGAGCACAGTTTTACCTGCAGTACAGACATTTAACCACTGCGCCACGAGGCACCTTATAAACTGTGGTTTGTTCAAACAAGCTAGGATCATAAACCATGATTTGCTCATGCAGAATTCATCCCTTTCTTCTACAGATCTTCTGTTGGATTAAAAATAAATCCTGCCAGTGTAACATTGTAGGATCACACTACTTTCCTCATAGAAAATCACTGCTTGCACAGTTGCAACAGTAAGCTCAGTGAGACACTGTCCCAGGTGTTTAAAGAAGAAAGGAAAACATTTTCCCATTAAGCCTGATGTAATAGATAAAAGAATGTTGGCATTAAGACTAGGTTCAAACTTGTGGGCTCAAATTTATGCTCAGCCATGCAATTTCCTTAGAGGTCACAGTGACCTCTACTTTTTCTTAAATACCTCACAAACCTTGAGAATCCTGTTATGATTACATCGTATGCATGCATACTACTAAAACTTGCCTCAGGTTATTCAAATATACTTTTCTTAATTGTAGTGTATCTCTAATGCCAAAGGTAAAGTCTTTTGTAAATGTTTAAATATTTCAAGGCTAATTTAAATCTTTAGCAATATACAAACTTTAAACATCTTAGTGTATTCTTCCATACCTGCTGGTGCTGCATTTAACTTATGTATAGAGATAAGCAGGTTTTTGGTCATGCTTGTGTATGGAATGGAAGTTTTGTCTCCTGCTAAACTCAGCACAGAGCCAGGGAAATTGAGAAAGCTTGGTCAGGAAAATGAAAAATTAAATGTTAGCGGTAACCCTGTTTTTTTTCCCATTTGCTCTACATTTTAACCATTCGCCATAATGTAATTATTTCTAGACTTCCTTTCCAATGCAACCCTGTGTAATAATACATACTGAATATTTTGTTTCCCACAGTATATTCATCAGTTACACTTTCACTGTTCCCCCAAAGTCAGGCCAATATATGGTTGTTTGAGGATACAATTTTAATTACTGGGAAACTATCTGGTAAGTAGAAGCAATAAATAGACAAGGTTATAATGTATGTTCTTTCAAGGTAATGTTTAATACTAAACTGGATGTGTGACAGTTTTGCTACATATTTAATTATGAGAGGGATATGGGCTTGAGCACGTGTAAATTTATTGGCTCCCTCTGCATGCTTCAAGCCACATCAGATTGGATTTTGTAATTAAATCAAGGGCTGCCGTGCTTTCATCAAGCAAGATTTCTTTTACGGGTTGTTGAGAAATTTGATGGTTTCAGAGTTCTGGTTCCTTACTAAAAGCAAAAGCAAAGTGTTCTGCTTATATACCGCCCCATACCACTACAAGTTGTCTCTGGGCAGTTAACATTTTTAATTACAGTGTGCAGGCTACACATTGCCCCCCCCCAGCAAGCTGGGTAATCATTTTACCAACCTCGGAAGGATGGAAGGCTGAGTGAACCTTGAGCCTGCTACCGGGGATTGAACCCAGGTCGTGAGCACAGTTTTACTTGCCTAGATCAGGGATGGCGAATCTATGGTATGTGTGCCAAAGGTGGCACGCAAAGAGCTTTCGCCTGGCACGCAACATGCTCCCTCCCCCCCTCCCCCTCTGCTGGACCAGCCATGAGGAATTTGCAGAGGGGAAAGTGTGTGTGGGGGGGGGCAGGGAGCATGTTGCGTGCCAGGCTGACCCTGCCGCCGCCGTCCCCATTGCCATTGCTGCCCTTGCTCCTGCCCCCTGCCGCCGCTGTCCCCGCCACCGCCACTATCACCATCGCCATCCCTGCCCCTCCCGCCACCGAAGACACCGATCCCGCCACCCTTGCTGCCTTCACCCCCCCCCCACTGCCGCCAATCTCGATGCCACCACCATCCCCATCACCGAGTTTGGGCACTTGGTGCCAAAAAGGTTCGCTATCCCTGGCCTCGATCTCTGTTGAACCCATGGAGAACTTACTCAAGAAGCAAAGTAAGGAGAAGATAACCAGAAGTGCAGTGGAATGATACGCTCCCTGTACTCCCCCTACTCCTCTCTTCCTTTGTAGGAAAGACGTCTTAGCAAAGAGTGGTGAGAGAGCCAACCTTGCTTTGAGAGTCAAGAGGAGGTTTTCAGGGAAAGTTTTGGGGAGGAGGCGATGTTGAACAGCTGAGTTGCAGCTTTTGAAACAGGTCTGAGTGTGGGTTTCCTACATTGGTTCTTCTTCATTATGCACTAATCATAATCTGTTCCAGATCTTGTCTTCACATGCCTGTTACAAGTTCATTTCTGTCTTAATACTGCATTTTTCCATCTATAAGACACCCCCATGAATAAGACAACCCCCACTTTTCCAACCTCAAATTACAGTTTTGCAACCGTCCGATTCTCTCCTTGGCTTATTTCTCTGTGTATAAGACAACCCTCAATTTTTAGTCTAACAATTTTAGACAAAAATATAGTCTTATACATTAGAAAATACTGTATATTGTTCTGCTTTTATGGAACCGTGGTGCAAGATGCATGGGTAGACAGCTTGTTGTGTCCCATCCCTGTTCACTCCCTTATTCTGCTGTATAAATATACACACAAACACACACAGAGATGAGCTTGTTTTGCACCTGATTTCCTGGAGGTTTTCCTACTGTTTTACCATTCAGCTATTTCTGATCAAACAAATCAGAAATAGGGGCTGCCTTCTTTGTTTCCTTTCCTCTGTCCCTCACGTGCACTTTTTCGCAATTCACAAGAGAGAGGAGAAAGTGGAATGACTTAAGTTTTGCTTATCTATTCCACGGGTCAGTTCTTTGATTGTAAATATCCTTTGTTTCATTGTGGAGCATATAAAAATTAAAATAAGACACAAGCCACTGCTTCTAGTTGTCTACATTGAACGGCAACCGGGGTGGGATGCTGTATATCCCCCAGCCATTGGGACAGCTTGGACCAAGGTTTTGGGAATCGCCTAGTGGGGGCCAGGGAGGGAGGAGAGGAGGTACTCCTGGAGCCTGCTCCAGGTTTCTGCACTACATTCATCCCCCTCTGTATGTTGTGGGTGTTTTTAAAAGTTTAATAAAGGGACCCTAGTTATATCTGACACATCTGTCCATTTCTTTATTCTGGGAGTGGGATGGCAAAGTATTTTTTCTGTGTTGGTTTTATTGTCGTAGACCTTGGACACGGTTTTCTTAAACATATCTGCTCTTCTTTAGATTACTATCCTCAAAAAGCTCATGGTACCTGAGCATGTGTGAATGTGAATGCTTGATCGGTAGGGAAACAAAATGTTAACTATTTGAACATGAACTTTTTGGATGACACGGCTGGCTATCTCAATGAAGTGTTTCTGAATTGCTGACTTTGTCTCTCTCTCTCTCCCCCACTCTCTTTCAGATGCTAAATCTCAACCGAGTGTTCAGTTCCCAAAATATTTAATTAAACTTCCTGTTACCCACCATATCACAAATGTAACAGCTTATCTGACTGTGCCACAACAGTTTTTGAAAGTGGATCATTTCCTTTACACAATGGGGATTCTTTTAAATAAGTCAGGTATGTCAGAATTACTACCTGCTCCTGAATATATATAATTATTGTTCTCTTTTTTAGCAGTAAAACCCCTGTTACCTTAAGAGACCTGATTCTAAATTGTGGGGTAAGGGCATAAAGGATAAGAAATATAATTGATGGGGTTAGATTAGAGAAAGGTTAACAACTAAGCCCTTTGGAGATTAGTGTTTGTTTGTGTGTGTGTGTGTGCTGCTGTATTGCATTTTGTCTATTGCGGGGAACCACAGTGGTTTAAATGAAGTTCCTTTTCTTCTTGTACCCCATGAGGGGGCAGAGTTGAGGTGGTGAGCTGCTATGGAGAGAAGTGGTAAGCCTCTTTGTATGTGTCTCATGTGCCCATTTGTGTGAGGCCTCGTGTCCATTTGCAAGAGAATAGAAAGCCAAGTGTAGCAGTTTAATGCTGTTTGACTCTGTGGGTGCTTTAAGGGTGCCCTTTTAACTCACTTGTCATTTAAACCCGAGTATCAAGCCTAATTAATTAATGTATGTGTTTTGTTCAGTAGGCTGCTGATTATGGATGCATTTCAATGCGAGTGTGGTAAAACAGGCACCATTCCAATTTTTGTAGACAGCTTTGTCTTTAGAATAATAGAATCATAGAATAGTGAAGTTGGAAGGGGGCTTATAAGGTCATGTCCAGCCCCCTGCTGCATGCAAGAATACAAATCAAAGGATACTTGTCGAGGTAACTGGTTCAATTGCTGTACTGCTCTATCAGTTAGGAAGTTTTTCCTGATATTCAGCCAAAGGCTGGGTTCTCTTAACTTGTACATCCTGCACTCTGGGATGATGGAGAACAAATCCTGCTCCTCCTCTGTATAACAGCCCTTCAAATATTTGAAACATGCTACCCTATCACTCCTTGGTCTTCTTTTCTCTAGGCTAGTTTTTTTCCGTCTGTCTTCCTAGGGCTTGGTTTCCAGCCCCCTGATCATGCTTGATTCCCTCCTCTGAACTTGTTCCAATTTTTCAGCATCTTTCTTGAAGTGTGGTGTCCAGAACCGGACACAGTATTCAAGACGAGGCCTAACCAGTGCTGAATAGAGGCGGATGAGCACCTCACACGATTTGGAAATTATACTTCTCTTAATGCAGACTAAAATAGCATTTGCCTTTTTTTGTGGCCTCTTCACACCGTTGGCTCATATTCAGCTTATGACTTACAAGAATTCCAAGATCCTTCTCACATATAGCATTGCTGAGCCAGGTGTTCCCCCCCACCCCCATCCTGTAACTGTGCATTTGGTTTCTTCTTCCTAGATGCAATACTTTGCACATCTCCCTGTTAAATTTCATTCTGTTGGTTTCAGCCCAGTGCTCCAACCTATCAAGATCATTTTGAATTTTGTTTCTGTCTTCCAGGGTATTTACCTGTTCCACCCAATTTTGTGTCATTTGCAAATTTCACAAGCACTTCCTTGTATAAGTCATTAATAAAAAGTTGAAGAACACCAGACCCAGGACCGAGCTTTGGGGTACCCCACTTGTCACCTCCTCCCTATTTGAGGAGTCATTAATCATCACTCTCTGAGTATGATTCTAGAGCCAATTGTGTGTCTACCTTACACTTGATTTGTCCAGCCCATACCTAGTTATCTTGCTAATCAGGTTATTATGGAGAGCTTTACTGAATGCTTTTCTAAACTCAAGATATATTTATAGAATCACAGAGTTGGCCTCAAGGGCCATCCAGTCCAACCCCCTGGCATGCAGGAACCCCCCATCAAAGTAACCCTGACAGATGGCCATCCAAGCCTCTGCTTAAAATCCTCCCAAGAAGGAGAATCCAATACCCGCCGTGGCAGCGTAGTCCACTGCCGATCAGTTCTAACTGTCAGGAAGTTCTTCCTAATGTTCAAATGGAATATCTTTTCCTGTAGATCAGTGGTGTCCAAACTTCGGCCCTCCAGATGTTTTGGACCACAACCCCCACAGTCCTTTGTCATTGGCAATACAGGCTTGGAATTATGGGAGCTCTGGTCCAAAACATCTGGAGGGCCGAAGTTTGGACACCCCTGCTGTAGATTGAAACCATTGCCCTGAGTCCTAGTCTCTGAAGCCATGGGAAACAAGCCAGCCTCTTTTCCATATGATATCCTTTCAAATACTGTATTTAAAAATGGCTATTATATTCCCTCTTGGCCTTCTCTTTGTAAGACTAAACATTCCCAGATCCCTAAGCCACTCCTCATAAGACATATGTTCCAGACCTTTAAGCATCCTGGTCACCCTCCTCTGGACCTGCTTGAGGTTGTCAACATCTTGAGCACAGAACTGTACACAGTACTCTAGGTGGGGTCTGACCAGAGCAGAATAGAGAGGTACTATCACCTCACTTGCTGCCTAGATGCCCTAAGCACATCTGATCTCTCCTGATTTTGGAAGCTAAGCAGGGTCTGCCCTGGTTAGTACTTGGATGGGAGACCACCAGGAATACCAGGCGCTATAGGCACCTGGAGTAGGAACTGGCAAACCACTCCAGTATTGCTGCCAAGAAAACTCCATGCATATGGGGTCATGAAGAGTCGGTCACGACTGTAACGACACAACACACACACATCACCTCCCTTGCTCTAGAAACTATGCTTCTGTTGCAACCAAGAATCACATTGGCTTTCTTGGCTGCCGCATCACATTGCTGACTCCTGTTCAATTTGTGCTCCACCCAGACTCCCAGATCCCTTTCACATTTATTATTCTACAGCCAAGTGTCTCCCATCCTATATCTATGCAATTCATTTTTGCTCTGCCTGGATGCAGGACACTACATTTCTCTCTGTTGAAACTCATTCCATTTGCTTTGGCCAAGCACATCTAATCCATCAAGGTCATTTTGGATTTTTATTCTGTCCTCTAGGGACTTAGCCACCCCTCCCAATTTGGTATCATCTGCAAATTTAATCACTCTATTCCTTTGTCCGAGTCATTAATAAAGATGTTGAATAGAACCGGACCCAGAACAGAACTGGTCCCATCCCACTGGTCACCTTCTCCATGCTGAGGAGGAGCCATTTATAATCACCCTTTGTGTACAAATAGTCAACCAATTAAAAATATACCTAACAGTAGCATTATCTGTCCCACATCCTACTACAGTAGTTTATTTACAAGTATGTCATGGGGAACCTTATCAAAGGCCTTACTGAAATCAAGATAGACAACGTCCGTGGCATTCCCCTCATCCACCAAGTGTGTAACTGTCAAAGAAAGATATCAAATTATTCTGTCATGACTTGTTTTTGAGGAACCTTTGTTGACTTCTAGTAATGACAGCATTGCTTGTTAAATAATTACAGACTGTCTTCTTAATAATCTATTCTAGAATATTTCCGGGAATAGATGTCAATTTGACAGGGCGGTAATTATTTGGGTCCTCTTTCTTTTCTTTCTTTTTGAAAATGTGGACATTTGCCCTCCTCCAATCTATGGGGACTTCCCCTGTTCTCCAGGATTTCTCAAAGATTATTGCCAATGCTTCTGAAATTACTTCTGCCAGTTCTTTTAATATCCTTGGGTGTAATTCATCTGGCCCAGAAAAATTACATTCATTTAATGTTTCCATGTGTTCCTGTACTACTTCTCTATCTATAGTATTCCCTCTGTCTATCAGGGAGGCTACTTGATCAAAAAATGAGATCAGGTTGATCTGGCAGGATTTGTTCTTGACTTACCCATGCTGGCTTCTAGTTATTGTTGTATTATTTTCTAAGTGCTTGCATAGTGACGCTTAATATTCCATTCTAGGATTTTTCCAGTTGAACATACAACACAGGTTAATGAAAAAGGTTTGTTTGTTTGTTTGTTTGTTTGTTTGTTTGACTTTTATACTGCCCATCTATCCCTAGGGCTACTCTGGGTGGTTTACAACATAGAATACCAAAATAACAAAGTAACACATTTAAAAAACCCAAAATACAAACAATATAATATAAACAAAATATACATAAATCAATAACAATAAACTAAAATAAAACTGAAATGAAAGTAAAAATATCCAGGTGATTGCTTAAATAAAAAAAATTGAAAAAATAAGATAAGCGGTAAAAAAAGGAATACATGTAGTGTCTTACTAGATGTTTGGAAATCAGGAAAGGCCATTTTGTGCAACCAAGTTTTCAATCGTTTTTTAAAAGTTTGAAGTGAGAGTGTCAGGCAAATTTCTGGAGGTAGATGATTCCGTAACTGGGGAGCAACAACCGGGAAAGCCCCTACTCCTTTTCTACAATTTTCCAGGCCTCCCTCGGGGTTGGAACTCCCAGATGTCCTGCCTGGCTAGCACAGGTAACCCGGGCAATTCTTCTTGGGAGGAGACACTCTTCGCTGAAACCCTGCAGCATTGACACAAATCCATTATTGCCTACAGTAATGGGTTGGGTGGACCAGTGATCAGACTCTCACCTCATTATGAAGCAGCTTTGTGGGTGAAATGACATGTTTGGAAAATCACCGAGTTTTGAATTTCAGGAAGCAGATTAGCAGCAACTTCTTTTTCTTAGCGTTTGTCCCGCTTGGTGGTGGTGTTCACTAATCTGGATTAGCAACTATTGGCAACTGTTGTTATTTATTAGGAAGGAAAAAAAGTAAAACTCTTTGTTTTTGTCTTTTTTTGAAAAAAAAATCCAGGTTTCAAAAGTATTGAATTAACCCCTCTTGCTGCAATATGTGTAAACCTGTTTTCGGCGGGGAAAGAACTGGAAGTAGATGGGCCCGTTCATATAATGCTACCTATTCTGCCTACGACTGCTGTAGAAGCTGGCGATGCTATTCCAGCATGGACATTTGATATGAAAAATGGTAGGTTTTGTCCTTTGTTAGGTCAGACAACGAAACACAGATGCTTAAAGATTTTGGCTTAGTTTGCAAACACAGGTCGTGCCACAACATCCATGATACCTCCAGTATCAGACTGTGGCCAAAATTCTCTTGTGTAGCTGCACAAATTGTGCAATGTTTGGAGCCAAGTTGCCCCAAAATAAGAAATCACAATAGACACCAGATGCAACTGATGTCTATGGTGATTTCCTCACTAGGGGCAAGTCACCTCCCAAAGTTACACTGTTTGTGCCAAACCAGGATAGCTAGATAAGAGGCTTTGTGTATTTACTTCTTTTGGAAAAAGCCTCAATGAGGTTCAACATTTATGTTGACTTGCGTCCTTTGGAAGCCTGCATATGGTTATAAAGGACCAGTTTTTAAAAATTAGGGTTAAGTTTTAACCTAAATGGATCTTTCATGTTCTGAGGAATACAGCTCTGAGTGCCAGATGCTGGTGATGAACATTAAGGAAGAGGTCTCCAGAAGGTTTAATGAGATGGAAATTGGTCTCGTCCAGCCAAGAACATTACATGCACATTGGAAGCCTGTAGGGCTTTGTGTTGTGTTACTTTGGTTAAATCCATTTGGTCTTCCAAAATAAACATTTTTCACTCTTCTTCCAGGCGCTTGGGTAAATCGTGGCTTGGGCATGGTGAAAGATGCAGGTGATCATCTAGTATGGATATACACAGCTCCAAGTCTGGGGTACTGGATAGCTGCTCCACTGCCTGGATCTAGAGGTACATCATGGAATCGGGATGTACTATACTGTATTTTCCCATCTATTAGACACTCCATGTATAAGATGACCCCCACTTTTCCAACCCAAAATTACAGTTTCGCAACCATGTGGTTCCCCTGTATAAGACGACCCTCATAAGAACATAAGAAGAGCCATGATGGATCAGGCCAAAGGTCCATCTGGTCCAGCTTCCTGTAACTCACAGTGGCCCCACCAGATGCTTCTGGGAGCGCACGAGACTAGATATCTGTCTCCTGATACCACTGGCCTTTAAAGTACCCTCAATTTTTAGTCTAAGAATTTTAGACAAAAATATAGTCATACAGTATATATGGAAAATGCTGTAATACTGAATGTGCCTTATTTACTGTCATATTTAGGGCAATCATTCTGTGTCATTTGAAGATGAGAATATTGTATGGGGGAAATTAGTCCATTGCTGGATTTAATTTACATTATAATTCCACTTTCCCGATAAGTTGGTATTTGTTTCTTAAAGGCCTAAAAAAGCTGCATACTATTTTAGCACATAATAAAAATGGTCTCACAACAACTCGAGTATTTCAAAATTAAGCGTGCAATAGCTTTGGTGCATGGTAAGAATTTCTCTAGAAGATAAGGACATGGTCTCTCTTCAGAAGCAGCATCCCTCCTGAAGGCAGGTTTGGGGAAGGGATGCAACTGTGCTACCTATTGCTACCATAAATGTTTGCCATCTTCCTTTAATTAAATTTTGTAAATACCTTGTTCCATATTAACCATCATTTGAGAATAGGTGCTATCTCTTATGATATTACTTCCCAAATAAAGTACAAGTCTTTGTTTTTCTAGAACACTGGTTCCCAACCTTGGACTGCAACTCCCAGAAGCTTTCACCACCAGCTGTGCTGCCCGGGATGTCTAAGAGTTGCAGTCCAAGAATGCACCTGGGTTACCCAAGGTTGAGAACCACTGTTCTAAGTTAATCTAATGTTCATAAAAATACACTGGTCCCCCGCCCTTTCGCGGTTCATATACTGTGGGACCGCAATATTGTGGGACCGCAATATATGAAAAAAGGACCCCTGGGATAAGGGGGGAAAGGCCTGTTTCAGGCCTCCTGTACTTACCCCAGGACTGGCTTTGCCCTAAACGGGCCTGCAAGGGCCTTCCCTCCCTGTAAACCATAAGTGACTTCCAGTAAGCCTTTTGGGGCCTTGGGAAGGCCCTCACAGGCCTGTTCGGGGTAGCTCCAGGCTGGGGGTAAACAAGAGCTCCCAGCTATGCCCCCCCAGGTCCGACCCGACCTGCATCTGCATATTGCGGATTTTCAATTATCGTGATTCAGATTGGGTCTCTAACCCCCACAATAGACGGGGGGTCACTGTAAACCAATCTACCAACCTCCCTTCCTCCTTCGCTTTTGCTATTCATTTTCCTTTTTGTATCCAATGATCCTGCCTGGTTTTAAATGTTTTGCTTGAGGATTTATGCCATAAGCATTGTTAGGGTTATTTACCATGGATATTGATAGGACAGTTGCAAGTATAGTAAGGCTGGCGTGCCCCTCGGGCCCACCTTTGTGCCATTCAACAGCTTGCCACTCTTCAAATCATTTGACAACAGTTACTACCATCCTATCGGGAAGCTTGTGGTGCTGCAGGGGAGTTATTTTCTGGCACATCTGGTGTGTGGCAGTTTGTATCAAGTGCTTTGTTTGGCAGAACAGGTGCACATTGTGAACCATGACATTCATGTTTCATTTGACTTGGGATATCCGGACATCTTTATTTATTTTATTTTATTTAGAGTATTTTTACCCACCTTTCTCCTTGGAACAGGACTCAAGATGGCTTAGAGTAATGAGGGACAATGTACAGTCCAGTACAATTAAGACATGTTCAAGTATTTGAGAACAAGGAATTGAGGGACATCTTACAGCATTAATAGACAACATTACATTAAAACTACAAGAGAATGAACAGGTTAAAAAGAGAGTGAAAGATTACGCTATGAGTGAGGGAAACTAATAATCGAAAACATAGTTTCAATGCAATCACAAAATATATAAACACAATGTTTGTGTGATCATGTATGGTAGATTCATATGAAAGACACATAATAGTTAGACCATCATTCAGGGAAAGCTTGCCTGAAGAGGAAGGTATTTGCCTGCTTCCGGAAGGGCAACAGAGATGAGGCAGTACTGGCCTCCAGTGGGAGGGAGTTCCAGAGTCTGGGCACAGCAGTTGAGAAGGCCCTTTCATGGGTTCTCACACAACGTACCTGTGAGGGTGGCGGGATGGAGAGAAGGGCCTCTCCTGATGACCTTAACACCCGAGTTGGCTCATACTGTGAGATTCGATCTTTGAGGTAGCTTGGACACAGGCCGTACACCGTGCTTTCTACTCCTGCTGAAGTGTCCAAAAACAAAAGCCCTGGTTTTTTCCTGGTGTGTGTGTGTGTGTGTGTGTGTGTGTGTGTGTGTGTGTGTGTGTGTGTGTGTGTGTGTGTGTGTGTGTGTGTGTGTGTGTGTGTGTGTGTGTGTGTGTGTGTGTGTGTGTGTGTGTGTGTGTGTGTGTGTGTGATTAAGTAAAAAAGCAGGCAGGGGCAAAGTCATGCTACATTTTCCCTCCTCCACATGAACATTGTAGCATTGCTGTCTTGATGCCCGCCCGCCTGCCCACCCATCCCAGCATCCACGTCTACCATGAACACTTCAGGAGAATGGAGTCCTACATGTGTACAGTTGTAAGGCATGAGAGCCTCTGAGCAAGATAGACCCCCCCCCAAAAAAAGTTGAAGCATGTCTTCCACATGAAGGAGAGTTCATTGTCCTTGCAGGTTGCCCTTCCCATGGTCAAACAGCTCTTTATTGTCAGCAGGTTCTTCCTCTTGATTGATCAAAATGTTTTTTCTTTTTTTTCTTGAAACTTGGACCTCTTGGTTTGGTTCTTACCCTCTGGAGCTGCAGAAGGCCAAGTTGACCCATCTTCCTCTTCATAGCCTTCCCATTATTTGAAGTTGTCTGTCGTATCCACCTCTCATTCTCCTATCCTTCAGCTCGTACCCAGTTCTTCCTCAACAGTTCTTTATAAGGCTTGCTTTCCATACCTTAAAACACCTAAATTGCCCCGTCCACTGGACACATTCTAGCTTCTTGGTTATTTTTCTTCCTGGTGCCCAGAACTAGTGGCCACAGTAACCAAAGCAGAATAGAATGGTACTATTTTTTCTTGAATCTGTAGGCTGAATGAATGAACGAATGAATTAAATAACTTTCTCCTTTTTCTCTCTCCTTTCCCCAAATTATTAAAAATGCAGACTCCATCATGGCAGTGGTTACTCAAGATATATCTGCATACCACACAGTGTTCCTCACAGCCATATTAGGAGGCACCATCATCATCATCATTGGGTTCTTTGCAGTTCTCCTTTGCTACTGCAGGTATGGTAGTGTTCTTAGCTAATTTTGGCATGCCTAAATGCCTGAATTCCTTAATAGTTGAAGTTTTGGAATTGCTGAGCAGCTTAAAAAATAATAATTCACCTATGACCTGGGCATGCACTTGGTTGTGAGCCAAAAAAGCTTCCAAAGGAAGTTAGATACATCCAGTGGAGGATACAGATTTTACTGGCTACTAGTCTTGGTGGCAGTACCTACCTCCACTGTCAAAAGCAAAATACCTGACAGGACCGGTTGCTAGAGATCATGAGCAGAAGGTTACCTCTTGGCCTCCTTTTGGAATTCTCATTGGTCATTGTGAGAAACAGGATGAACGACTAGATGCGCCCTTGGTCTGGTTCAGCAGTGCTCCTGTTACATTCCTAAGGACTTTGAAGTGCCCTTTCCCCATTTTCTGTGAAGTTTGTTTTATGAATAGGTGAAATATATGCAGACACGTGGGCGTTATTTTGGTCAAAATCCCAAACAATTTTAATCAGCTTTGCTTAGGAAATAATGCAGTGATTACTAACATGGGTTTCTCCAAAACAAAATCCCAAAACGTAGGCTTAGTTTATCGAGGCTGCAGTCCTGAGAGCAGGCATCTTCCATTTAGTGGATAGCCACAGTCAGCTTTTTCAAATAAAGTGCAAGGTGCATTTTTTTCAGCATTCCTTGTTCTCCCCCTTCTGTCTCAGGGATAAGTGTGGTCAGTCGAAAAAGAAGAGGAGAAGTACAGCCAAACCAGACCCCTTAAGGAAGGACCAGATGACATCAACCACTCACATCAACCACCTGGGCGTTGCCAAGGTGTCTCTGAAGCCAGAGGACACATACCAGTTGTATTCGCCGGCATTAGCCTCTCACAGCCCCCAGAGGGGGACTTCGGCAGAAGGAGAGGAGAGGAAAGCCCACGACGGCCTTAAAATCTATACGGAAGGGTCTTCCTATCAGTCCTCTATCAAGCATAATCATGGTGGGAACCCGCCCCAGTCTCTGGAAGCCCACAGTGGGGCAAGACATTTGCAGCTGTCCCAGCACATCAGTAGAAGCGCCCCCTCACCTCGAGACTCCCAGGAGCATGGCGACTATCTCCCAATGAATGAAGAAATATACGGGCTCTCTCCAATGCCAGAACATTTGATCCACCTTTATGGCCAGCCCGTCGCCATCCTCCAGACATCTGACCTTTTCCATTCCCAGGAGCAACTGCATGCTGCCAAGTCGGCCACTTTGCCCAGAAAAGGGCAGCTCGTTTACAGCCCGATGATGATGGAGCCCCCGAGCCAAGAGAGTTACCCCCAAACCCTGCCCAAAATGCCGGCTCACTCTCACCTGCAGGTGCCAACATCCAGAGAGGAGTCGGCCGCTTTAGACAGGCAGCAAGGCCTGTCCCCTCAAGGGGCCAGCTGGGGACGCTACACCAACAGCTTACTCGAGTCCGTGTCTGTCCCAGGAACGCTCAACGAAGCGGTGGTCATGACCCCGTTTTCCTCCGAGCTTCAAGGCATCTCAGAGCAAACCTTGCTGGAGCTTTCGAAAGGGAAACAGTCCCCGCACCCGAGAGCATGGTTCGTGTCCCTGGACGGCAAGCCGATCGCTCAAGTGAGGCATTCTTTCATTGATCTCAAGAAAGGAAGGAAGACAGAGAGCAATGACACAAGTCTGGATTCTGGGGTGGACATGAATGAGCACAACACTAGCCGGAAACTGGAGAGGGAGAAGACCTTCATTAAGAGTGTGCAACATCCTAAGGTCCTTTACCTGGAAGATTTGGACCTGAGTAGCAGCGAAAGTGGGACCACAGTTTGCTCCCCGGACGATCCGACGGTGAAGCCTGTACCAGAGGGAAGGAATGATCTGGCCTTAGAACAGCCTACGGAAGAGGTGCCTCAGAGGAAAACCACAACCGAAGAGCAGAAGAACAGTCCTCCTCCTCCACCACCACCACCACCAAAGAAACGGGGAAGACCCCCTTTGACAAAGAGAGAGAGCAAAAACAATATTTGGAAGAAGAGAGAAGAGAAACCACTGGTTCCAATAAATTAGCAATCACAGCTGTCTCTGTCCTTTGATGGGAGTGGTGTCTGGTGTGCTTTCCTTCACTGTTTGCCTCCCCCCCCCGCCCCAATTTGTAAACTTGCAGTGTTCACTTTAATAAGGGGCAACTAGAATCAGGTAAAGTAACAGAACAAACGACATGACAACAATCGTGGAATTACAGTCTCTTTTTCTTGCTCTCAGTAGTTCTATGAACTGAGTGATAGGTTTTTTAAAAGAGGAAATATTATGGAATACTTCTGGCCGAGAAAGGGGGAATTGCACTTCTTCTCTTAGAAGAAGTGAAGACATTCCTTTTTTACCTGGTCCAGAATTGAACCTTCGGTAAGGAAGAGGTACTAGTGATGCAATGTTGTGTTTCAGCATCAAAGGAGTGCACGGTGGATAACATCATTTTTGGAATATGTTTTTTATCTTTACAACCTGTGTCTGATGATGGATCTTCTGCCATGTATTGTTTGAGGAAGATACCATGCTCAGGAGCAAGATGGAGAATGCTAGTTCTCACCCAAAGGGACATCTCTCTCTCTCTCTTGACATCTTCTGGAACACCCCACTGTGTTGTTCTCTGGGCATCCTTGAGGGGAAACGGGAACTCATGTGCTTGTTATGTGGGTGGTATGTCAAACAAAATGGGTGTCGCTTCATCTGCTATTCCGGCTGGTATTAAGCCAAATTGTGCTGCATTTTTAGGACAACTGTGTCTAGATTAATACAGCTTGGGTGCCATTTGGCCCTCAGCATCCAAGGTAGATATTATTGTAAATGTTCCTGAAAGATTGGCTTTGGAAAAGATATTTTTTTCGCTGGAAACAACCCCTGTTACAGTTTCATAGCTTTAAAAGAAAAATATTGTCCTTAAGTCATTTAATTATGTGCCTCTGTTTTGTGAGCTTTGGCACTCTTAAAAGCCTGAAAAGTCTTTTATGAAAAGTTCCTCTGGAAATCTGCTGGACGTAACTGTGAGCTGAATAAAAATAACTGCCCTCCCAACAGTTACTTTTTTGGCATGAACAAGCTACCCTCATGGCAGCCACCTTTCTCACATGCCAGTCTCAGTGTGAGGGGAAGCCTGTCACAAGGTTGTAAGAAAGAGGAAGGGGTCAGTGGTGGACTAAATGGATCGGAATACAGAAGACGTTTTAGGTGACTGGCCACTCCAGCTAAGAACAGAAAGATCCCCAACTAAAACTGTGAAGAGCCACTACCTATCCTGCCTTCCCTGCTTTGAGACCACCACTGGTTTTTTTTTTTACCACAACTCTTGTCACGCACACTCACATCCCGGCCACCATGGCCAGTGGTCAGGGATGATGAGATTTGTGGTACTTGGCAAAACAGATTGAGGAAAGCCAAGGCACTGTGGTCAGTACCAGGCCTGATGGATTGATGGTGTGGCTTAGCATAAGTCATGATCATAGCTCCTTAACGTGCTCAATCGGCCTTGTGAGGAATCGGCATTCCGATCTCCTTTAATCCATCCCTGTGAGAGAATATTGGATGTCACCATCTGAATCATAGTTATGCAAATTCAGTTGATTGCCGGGGGGGGGCAGGTTTCCTTGCGAGAGTGCCCAGGTTGAAAAACTGAGGGTGCCAACAGACTTCCCTGAAATCATAGATCTCAGCATCCCCCCCCATCTCCACACAGCAAGTCCACATTCCCTCCACTTTTGCACTACAAGTCACCATGTAGGCAGCATGGATGCTGATCTGTGTGACTCTTAACCTCCTTTTAAAACCACACCCCACTGATTAGAGATGGGAAGCTTTGGCCCTCCAGAAGTGGATGAACTGCCTCACCTGCCATGCTGGACTAGTTGGGCCTGATGGAAATTTTGAGTGATTGTTTGGAGAGCCATAGTTTGTTTGCCCTGACACAGGACGTTTTCTCTCTCACGTCCACAATCTCTTTTAAAGGCTGTACAGTGACCCCCCACCTATCGGGGGGTTAGGGACCTGAGCCAACCCATGATAATTGAAAATCTGCGATATGCAGATGCAGGTCGGGCCTGGCCTTGGGGGCCTAGCTGGGGGCTCTTGTACTTACCCCCAGCCTGGGTGCTGCCCCGAATGGGCCTCCCTGCGAACCGGAAGTGACTTCTGGAAAATTGGAAGTGACTTCTGGATCACCAAAAATCATTTCTGAGGCCTCCGAGGGACTTTCCCCCCTTACCCCAGGGGGCCTTTTTTCATACACTGCAGTCCCACAATATAGCAGGACCGCAGTATATGAACCGCAAAAGGGTGGGGTGTTTTACAGTGATAAAACGGACATGGAAAGCCAGCGGTGGAATGGCACATCCTTTGAGGGACTAAGGAATCAGCATGCCTGCATGTTTGGGTTCTGCTGGGAAGAGGATGGATGAATCCAGGAGAAGAGGTCCTTTCTGAGCTCACTCCGGCGGGGGTGGGGGGGGGTGGGAGTCAAATTCTATAAAGCACAGAGAATAAGTGTGCCTCCCCTGCTGACTTGCCGTCCCCGTCATATATGTCTGTAGACAGCATGTATATTTCCTGATTTAACTTGTGCACTACAATGAACATGTTCAGGGATTTCTTGAAGTAGGGAAGCTGTCGGTCTGGCTTCTAGGACAACAGATGTCCTTGGGGTACTGTAGAGTTGTAGACAGTCACCAAAAGAAACGATTGCATGAAAGGAAAGCCTAGAAAATATACAATGAAAAGGAATGCCTGTGAAGGCACATCTTCTCTTTTTAAACATTTGTTTTGTCAGTGATAGATCCAGGTTTCGCTAGCAGAAAAAAACGGTCTATATTAAGAGAAGTGCTTTACTTTTTTATTGAAAGTTACATGCAGAAGAAGTATTTCACAGCATTGTGGCTTGCAGTATAATTTGAAAGCAACTGTGCCCTTTCCTAAGTAAATCTAATAGAGTCAAATAATGTTGGTCCTGTTTCCTCTTTTCGATATAACAGCCAAGAAGATTAGTAGAATGAAAGCCATACTACATGCACTAGGAAATTTGGTATCCTGCCTTTGGTCGTAGTCATTTAAATGCCATACTTGTGTCGGCTTCCCGTCATTTGCTCTCTCCTTTAGGCAGAGATAGCCACCTGGAATAGTTAGGCCTTTTTTAAAAAAAAAAAATTAATTTTTTAAATTCTTTATTCAAATTAACAGCCGTACTGTTACACAATATAGTACATTATTTTCCTTATAATTAAATTCCAAGTAAATATGCATAGCGATCCCCACCCACCAACCCAGTCTAAAATAATTTATTTCAACAGTACAGCAGACTCATAAAATTGGACAGTTGCATGATATGTGCCATCAAATTGCATCCAACATAGTTGATCCTAATAGGATTTTAAGGTAAATGGGATTTAAAGAGTTATTTTACCCTGCAGGATTAATTGGGAAAGCACTTTGAAGAAAACACACACACACACACACACACACACACACACACACACAGAGAGAGAGAGAGAGAGAGTCTGCTGAGAGGTCTCCTTTTATTAACCCCTCTAACATAGCTGATTAACATAACTGATTACATCATTTCTTTGTGGCGCAGCAAGACATTCCCCAAATATAGTTAAACAGGCACATAGGAAGGCTAAATTAATATGCATTTCTACATGTATAGGTATAACTATGTGTCTTACTTTAATTGGTAAGCTTTAGCTTAGTGATAAGAGATATTGCTGTAATTGGCAAACTTAACTGAGTAATAAGAGAAGCAAAAGGGATGTTGCTCCTATTGGCAAGTTTAACTAAATAATAAGAGAAACAAAAGGGGGAGAAGGGAGGGCTACTGTGTTGACATGATTTGTCTGCTGTTGCAGACAAACTCGGACCTTATCATCAGGAAGCTGTGGCCCTCTGAAGTGGCTCCGGTTATGTCAAGCTCAGGAGCCCTATTCCCACATTACCCTTACCTAGATAGCTAGATAACTCGGTGAGTTAGGTGTGTCTGGCTGTGGATCCAGAGGTTGGGAGTTCAATTCCCTCCCTGTGCCTCCTGGGAGAAGAGCCAGCCTGTGTGGCTTTGGTCAAGCTGCGTGGTTCAAGGGTACTCTCAGAAGAAGGGAATGATTCATTGGCTTGTGTCTGCTCTAGACATAGAGAAAGCTGAAGGAGGGTTGCCGTACATTACAATTGAGTTGCCCACAGACTATTCACCAGCAGGCACTTTTCAACCCAGACCTCCTGAGTACACAAGAATGCATTTCAGTCCAGTTGTATGTTTGACACAGAAACATGTATACGTTTAGTGCGCTGACATGGCAAAGCAGCACTGCTGCAGTATGTAAATAAAGAATAATCTATCCTCTTATATCATACATACATTAAAGATCATAAAAGGTATATGAACCAAAGAAACAATCACTGCCAAATGGCTGAGAGAAGAAATACTATTTCTCTTCACGTTGTATTATTTGGGAGAGGTTTTTTTTATTTTTTTTTTGGGGGGGGGGCATACAGACATTTCTTTTGTATTTTGCAGAATGGCTGAGTGAGTAAAACTGAGTAAAAATTGAGAACTGGTCTTCACAACCTAGCTGCCATTTAAACTATCTTAGAAAGTTCCCCGAGAAAGAAGTGCACTTTTTTCCTGTTAGCCAAAAAAGGTTTGCTATATATAAAGCCTTGGCTCTTTGTCCCCTTTTTCTGGGGGAACGGAGCACTAGTTGAGTGCCATATATGTCTCATTGTTGGAATATTGCATGCAAGGAATATTTAAAGAGCCAATTTACTCTTTTAACTTTTAGAAAACCAGATCTTGGAAAGAATAGCCATGTTTTGTTGGGTGAAAATGATATATTCTACTTAAAACTATAGTTCTGTTATTAAAATATTTTATAGTGAATCTCAGTGTCACATAGAAGGCTTCTTTTGAAAGAGGTGCTGTACATAACAGTGAGCTTTCCTTCCAAGGGGGAAAAACACAGAACACCCAAAAAGCTCTTGGGCTTTCAAAAAATAGATTTTTGGCACTCTCCTAACGCACAGTCGGAAATAAAACTGGAGTGAAAAGACAAGATTCATGCAGAATCTTGATTCTGTGCTTGGCTTAGCCTTATTGGATCAGAGCAGGAAAACATATGTCATAATGTGGCATAGTGTATTTAATGGAAATAGGCATGTATTAAAGAGACATAACTTAAGTTTAAAACATTTTTTCTTGTAGGGTTTGATGTAAACTGGACAGAATTGACTGTTTGCATAGAGATAGGAAGTTAATAGCATATCTGGGGTTTTGATCCTACAGCGCTAGCATATTAAAAAGGCTTCCTTGTTGATTGTGTATGGGTATTTGATATACAGTGGTACCCCGACTTAAGAGCAATTTGACTTAAGAGTGGAAAACTGTTGGCGTTTTAACTGCCGCCTTACAGATTTTAGATATGGTCTGCTCGACAATTTTTTTTTTCAATCCTTGATTTTGTAAACTTATTTTTTCAATTTTTTAGATAGGTACCCTGACTTAAGAGTAGTTCGACTTAAGAGCATGCATTCAGAACGGATTAAATTCGTACATTGAGGTACCACTGTACATTAGCTTGCAACCCTACACACACTTCCTAGGGAGCAGAACTTGGGGAGTTAAGAATAGAATCAAGGCTGAAGCCAATGCTAATGAGCAGTGTCCAAGCGAGGCTTGGATGGCTTTTGCCCATCATTGCATTAATTTCTCTGAAAAGTGCTCTGTGAGGACATACGTCTAGCTGGACACATGGAACTGGATTTCTCTTCAGGCTCTCTTGCAAACCTTCCCCTTCAGCGAAGCTTCTTGGAAAGCAGTGGCTACTGCTAATTTTCATCTCCCAGGGAGATGGGTTTTTTTAAGAACGGCGTTCAGTGGGGGTATGGATTTTGGGCCTGGAGGGGGAGAGGATAATTGGCAAAGCATACTGAGCAGGAACTGTGCTCAGGAGCAATCCCATCATCAGAACAGGATCTGACCCAATGGATCCAACCCTGCGGGACTTACTGCAGAGCTGCACACAACTGAATTTTTTTGTAAAGCTATTCCCAGGTTGTAATAAAGCTAACCATACACAGGACTGCTCCTTATAACAAAGCCTTTATGGACACAGAAAATTAGTGTCAGAAAAGGTAAGGCAATTTCTTTCTCTCTGACATGCTTGCTTTCAGTAATCACAGGACAACTTTATCTCTCTTTTCATTCATATGTTCCAACAAAAAATGCTTAGAAGCAAACACTTGTGTGGAATGATTAAGGCACAGAAATTGCTATGCAATAAACAAGTGGGCTAAACAAACATCTTTTGCTCCAGCTACAAACCTTATGTTTGACTAAACAGGAGGTTAAGATACAAACAAAAGAACGGTAATAAAAAAGCATTAAAAGCAATACATCTATAATTGCTCTGTACTGAAGTAAACAACTAACAATTGTTACATTATTTAGTAATATAATACAAATGCCTCCTTAGTAGTTTGTAGATAAAAGGCAGCTCAAATGGTCTGCATGAAATATTGGTAGTCCTATGACCATATAGGTCAGTGATGGTGAACCTTTTAGAGACCGAGTGCCCAAACTGCGATTCAAAACCCACTAATTTTTCACAAAGTGCCAATACGACAATTTAACCTGAATACAGGTGGCTATGAAGGGGCAATGTCGGGGGCCCACAGAAAGGGCTCTGAGTGCCACCTTTTGCACTTGTGACATAGGTTTGCCAACATTGATATAGGTGATACACCATGAGCATTTATTTTAGATCATGCCCTATTATGTGATGTTCTTGAAGTTGCAACAGCTATAAACATTGTGTTGTGAACCTTTGCTGGCCCAATTTTCACCCGGACCTGGTCTCCATCTGGCTTATTTGCTAACCATTGGATTGAAAACATTTAATAACAATTTTGTTGTCATAGATATTCCATAAAACTGGATTTGTTTATACGATTTGTTGAACGATATCACTGTGATCCGATTGTGATTTGGATTTTATTTTCATTCAGAAATAACTAGGACCACCTGCTGCCTAGTGGTACACTCCAGAGAAAAGTATAACTTTTGTTGCATCTCTAGAAGGTAGTTCTCCAGTACTGACTTTAGTGTATGAATAAAATGTTCGGAGTAAGGCTTCAACATGATATTGGGAAGGGTGAGCAGGAAAAATCTAGGGACTTTAAGTTTATGCTGGGATTACAGCCTTAATGTTTTCTTTCAAGTTGATAGACACTTCAAGAGATTTGGGTTCAGACAGACTGAACTTTCTGACATTATGAATAATAAAATAAATTTCAGGCAGAAAACATTTTTATTTAAAATTTTATCTTTTATATTTTTAAGAACATTGATAGTGAGCAACTGAAGCCATCCTACCCCTTTCTAGTCCGTCATATTTCATAATGAATATTTCTGAAATAGTTCCTAAGATTCACAACATTTTGAATTTTATATATCAGTCAGTTTTGCCGACTAGAAAATGATTTTGCAGATGAAAAATTTGTCAACTATTTGTACGTTTTTCCACTTGGTGATACGCTTCTACAATTTTAAAGCACAACCGTTTATCATAGCTCATCAAATGCAGAATCCTTGTTTGTAAAAGGGATTTTTACATGTTAGGCGCTCATTAAAGAAATCTTTTTAATTCTGTGCATGTCGGTGTAATCCTCTACACGTCTACTGAGTATAAAGCCCTGCTAGAGAGGTAGAAGTCTATAGGAAGCCACCCTAACGGAGCAGAAAATTGCAAGAGCCCAGTTCTAAGAGCTGCAGTTGCTGGGAGTTGAATCTGGGAATTAGGCATTATTAGAATTGTGCTGCTCTTGTTCGTCATTGTTGCTTAGCAGTAACAGCCCTTTGTGTGTATGCATATATACGTGTGCAAACTACTCCCTCCCCAACAGACACAAGCCACAATTGTTGGTAGCACAAGCTGTTAAAAGGGAGGGGGGCAAGGAATAATGCAGAGGTGCAGCTTTCAGCGTCCAAGCGCATGGCTTCCCGAAAGGTCACTTCAGCCTAGTTGTCCTAGGACTATCCTGGTCACTGCTTTCTTGATTTAAGCTGTAAATATGGAGAACAAGCACTCCACTGCCACTCAGTTTGAATTACATTTAATCCTCATCCCAAGAATAAGTTTTTAAAAGTGTTGAGACTCTTTTTTAAAAAGTGTGCCTACACTTTTTCTATTCTGTCACAGGTGGCTTTTCATGTTTGTGTAAATGTACTATGGTACCATGGATCTAGTGCTGTAGTGCAGCTCAAAATTTGTAAGATGTTGGAAGGGTTCATGAAGTAAAAATAATTTTAAAAACCTACTCTTGGCTTTTGTGATCCTTGATATATATTTTAAAATTTATCATATTTCTAGATGGATGTACATGCATATTGTACTTTAATTAGCAGTGGACTCTACATGGAAGATAAACTTATTTTCTCAGGTACACTAATAGTGTTTGCTATGTGGGGGTGCTGTGGTGCAACCCACTGAGCCATTGGGCTTATCAATCGAAAGGTTGGCCATTCAAATCCATGTGACAGGGTGAGCTCCCATTGTTTGTCCCAGCTGCTCTCAACCTAGCAGTTGGAAAGCATGTAAAATGTGAGTAGATAGTCATGTTGGCTACAAAGGAAATACATCTACAAACAAGCACCAGCTCTTTGGCCTACAACCGGAGGTGACACCAGCCCCTGGAGTTGGAAACAACTGGGATCCAGAAATAGAAAGGGGTAAGTTTTCTTTCAAAGTTTTTAAATTTTCTTAAAGGTAGAGATCTATCCCAAATGTTGCAGTAGGAGCAGGGCAAAAAGTATGACAGACCATCAGTGTGAGGAAAAATAGGTTAAGCAAAGGGCTTGTAAGGAGGACACACAGCCTCAATGTCTACACCAAGTGTAGAAGTGTAGTTTTGTATTTTTTATATTGCTAAAGAAATCCAGGATATACACCTGGGAAGGCAGGTTGAGAGTATTTGAGTGAGAATTAAGGGGGAGAAAAATGGGAGGGATGTCACTATGCGGGTATATTATAGACCCCCAAGCCAGCTGGGGGAGTGGGATGATGCCTTCTGTGAACACAGTCAAAAGTGAGAGATGTAGTACTAATGGGAACCCGATATATGTAGGCAATCCAATTCAGCTAAAAATGCAGGTCTAGCAAATTCTTTACTGCCCTTGCAGACAATTTCATAGTCCAGAAGGTGGAGGAGGCACCAAGAAGAGCAGCCATTGTAGATATCTCAACCAATAAGGAGGACCTTGTAAACGGGGTCAAAGTGGTGGAATCTTTAGGTAGAAGTGACCATGCTCTTTTGGAATTTGTTATACAGTGGGAAGGGGAAGCTAAGCATAACCAGGTAAGCATCCTGGACTTTAAGAAAGCCATTTTTTCTTAAACTTAGGGAATTACTGGCTGTGACTCCATAAACTGAAATACTGAAAGAGAAGGGTGTCCAAGATGGATGGGAGTTCCTTAAAAGTGAGATATTAAATGCACAATGTAAAACTTCCAACAAGAAGAAAAAATGGGAGATGTCTAAAGAAACTGCAATGGTTGACTAAAGAACTTTCAAATCAGCTACGCATTAAATAAAACAAGTACAGGAAATGGAAAAATAAGGAATGCACCACAGAGGAATATAAGCAAATACAGTGATACCTTGTATAAAGGAATTAATTCATTCAAATGAAATTATGTTAAGCAAAATTTCCTTTATACAAATTCCCATAGGAATGCATTGAAAATGGAGTAATCCCATTTTTATGTTGTACGGATTTTCCCCATGGGCGATTATGTTAAGCAAATTTCCCCTATCTCCAGAAATTTTTTATGTTGTACAAATTTTATGTTATACAAACTGTTTGTTATACAAGGGTCCACTGTAGTTACTATATGCAGGGGATGGCACAAAAGCTAAAGCACAGAATGAACTTAAACTTGCCTGAGAAAGATAGTAAAAAGGGTTTCTTTAGTTATGCCCACAGCAAAAGGAAAAATAAGGAAATTATAGGCTCTCTTCAAGGTGAAGATAACCAGTTACTAACAGGAGAGAGGGATAAGGCAGAACTACTCAAAATCTTTACCTCAGTTTTCACCAAAAAGGAAAAAAAGTTCAATCGGATCGAAGAGTAAATGAGATAGGATGGGAATTGCAACATAGAATATCTGGAAGCATTAAATGAATTTCGGTCTCCTGGGCCAGATGAATTACACCCAAGGATATTAAAAGAACTGGCAGAAGTTTCAGATCCATTGGCAAATAATCTTTGAGAAGTCCTGGAGAACAGGGGGACTCCCCATAGCCTGGGGGAGGGCATTTGTTATCCCTATCTTCAAAAAGGGAAAAACTAGGACCCAAATAATTACTGCCCCTTCAGCTTGATTTCAATTCCTGGAAAGATCCTAGAGTACATTAAGCAGACAGTCTATACTTATTTAACAAGCAATGCTGTCATTGCAAGAAGTCAACACGGGTTTCTCAAAAAAATATGCCTGACTAATTTGATCTCTTTTTTCGATAAGAGTTACAGGCCTGGTAGATGAGGCGAAGACTATGGATATTGTTTATCTAGATTTCAGTAAGGCCTTCAATAAGGCTCCCCATGGCATACTTGCAAAGATGTTAGTAGAATGTGGGATAAATAGTGCTACTGTTAGGTGGACTTGTAATTGGTTTACTGATTGCACCCAAAGGGTGATCATAAATGGCTTCTGTTCAGCTTGGAGAGGCGTGATCAGTGGGGTGCCCCAGGGTTCTATTCTTAGTCTAGTGGTATTCAATATCATTATTAATGACTTGGTTGAATGAATAGAGCGTGTATTGATTAAATTTGCAGATGATACTAAATTGAGAGGGGTTGCTAAGTCTTAAGAGGATAGGATGAAAATCCAAAACAACCTTGACAGATTAGACTGCTCGGCCCGAGCTAATGGAATGAGTTTCAACAGAGAGAAATGTAGGGTGCTGCACTAGGTTAAAAATGAATTGCACAGATATAGGATGGGAGACACCTAGTTGGAGAATAGCACATGTGAAAGGGATCTGGGAGTCTGGGTGGACCACAAACATGAGTCAGCAGTGTGACATGGCAGCCAATAAAGCCAATTCAATTTTGATTGCATGAACAGATGCATAGTTTCTAGAGCAAGGGAAGTGATAGTACCACTCTATTCTGCTCTGGTCAGACCCGACCTGGAGTACTGTGTCCAGTTCTGCACACCTCAATTTAAAAAGGATGTTGACAACTTTGAACAGATTCAGGGGAAGGCCACCAGGATGGTAAAAGGCCTGGAAAAAATATCTTATGAAGAGTGGTTTAGGAATCTGGGAATGTTTGTCCTTACAAAAAGAAGGCTGAGAGGGGATATGATAGCTTTGTTTAAACGTTTGAAAGGATATAATATTGAAGAGGGGACTGGTTTGTTCTCCATGGCTTCAGAGACTGGGACTCAGGGCAGTGGTTTCAAACTACAAGAAAAGAGATTCAATTTAAACATTAGGAAGAACTTCCTGATGGTTAGAGCTGCTCGGCAGTGGACTATGCTGCCATGGAAGGTGATGGAGTCTCCTCCTTTGGAGATTTTTAAGCAAAAGATGGATGACCATCTGTCGGGAGTACAGTAATGGGGGTTCCTGCATGACAGGGGGTTTGAATCAGAGTCTCTTCTAACTCTGATTCAATCAAAACTGGCCAGAATTGGATTAATATCTGACTGATCCAGGGTCTTTAATAAAAGGCAGAACCAGTGCTTATTAAATGAATTGGACAGTCTAAGGTTGAAGTAGTAAGATCAGAGCATTAAATCTGAAATTAGAATTTTCATGTAATAATTCAATAGCTTTCTCAGTGGAAATCAGGGAAATTGTGATAAAGCTGGAATAACATAGAGGTGTCAACCTTCTCAAACACTGGTATTTATTCATTGCCAGTCCTCAATCTGTTAGGATTCTCAGGCAATCCAGTACTGGCAGTGATCAAGAATCCTACTAGTTCTTCAGCATATTATATTAAGAGACACTGCTCATAGTAAGTAACAATTGGAACAGGACCATTCAAATAAATTGAACTTAACCAAGTAGCTAACTCACTAAATCCCCATTGATTCAGTAAGCTAGTCTGGCAAAATTTACTAAAGCAACAGGATTTTGACCACTGTAATCCATGCAATAAATTAAAAGAGCTACTTCCTTCTTTGGCAGCAATTTTAATTTTTAATTCATTTTGTTTCTATTTCTGAAAATAGTAAAAGTACTGTCAAATGGCTCTATATCTTTTTAGGGCCTGCATTTCCTATCGTACAGTAAATAAAAGCAAAATTAAATATGCAAATGAATTCCATTTTTTTTTAAAAAAATATTGTGCAATAACAGTGGCACATCAGCAAAAACACACAAGATCATAAATATGCCAAGCTTGAGTTCCAAGAAGGTTCTGGCACAGCTAATCTCTTGCATCATTCTTAGAGGTTTGCACAGGAATGTCATATTCCATAATTCAAGGTAAAAGGGCAGAAACTAAAGCTCTTAAGTAGTATCTTCTATTATGCTGTTACAGATTATTATGAATTCTGAAACTTTACACCAAACATCATTCATTGTTCATAAGCATGGTGATTTTTAGTTCATTTATCCAGTGTGCCTTTTGATTAATAAAAGGAAATGCGGCTGAACTAGTAGCCCCAATTCAACATTACACGTACTAAAATATTTAAAATAGCTCATTTGGAGAAGAGGATTCAGCCAGCTATCTGTTGATCCATTTCAAAATTGGGAAAAAGGGGCACACATATACTGTGGCAGCTGCTGAGGCAGGCTGCAATTAGCCTGTACCTAATTTAGGAGTTATACACTTCAAAACTAGGACCAGGGCAATGGTTTAACACAGTTTCAATTATTGTAAATGATAATTAGTTTCCCCTGTTACAACTTGGTATATTAATGGAAATAAATGTGTCATGTAGCCAAAAATAATTAACTACAGTTGATATACAAAAATTTAAAAAATAGGTTACAGGTGATACCTTTATAATTAAAAGGTACTAACAATTGATACTTTTAAATATTTGAAAGCATCCATTATTTTGGCTGTACTTGCATCCAGATCCTATTTACATTTTACCCAGGGTCAAAAAAAAAAACCCCAACAAAGCATAATGGAGATTGCTCCCAAGTGAATGCATAACACATCACAAGCTCAGCTTGTGTGTATTTCCATATACAGATAAACCTCCTAAGCCAGTGCCAACCGATTTCTGTGCAAACGCATTACCATCTGACTTTGGAAGAAGGACCAAACCTTTAACATATCTAGAAAACTTCAAACTTCTAGCTTTCTGAGTGCTGTGTGGATTAGGCGCAGGGTCTCTTGAAGTGTAACTGATGCCTTTCAGTGTTAAATTCTGCCCATACTCAGAAGAAATGTTGTTATTGTATCTTAGAGGGCTAGTGTGTATCTTTTCGGCATTACAGCCAGGCTTCATTTTCCTTGAAAGCAATCCTGTCCCGGGTATAAAAAGCTGCTGCTCAGTCTGCTTTGTAGGGCTGTTCTTGGCTTGAGGTGCTAACACACTTGTTTTGTCTTTTCTTGGTACTGCCCCCCAGGTTAATGGATTATACACAGTCTGTCCATCAATAGGGCATGCATTTTCCTTGTGTAACCAATGGTCAATGCAATTCCTGTGGAACTGAGAACACATGTACACATAAGGGACTGCATCTTTGTCAATTTTCATCAAAAGACACCCATTTCCCAATTGAATAGTAACACAATCAATATTTATGGATGTAAGCACCAACACATGATTTGCAACAAGGCTGGGTTCCCCCTTCCCCATTAGAGAAAATCAGGCGTAACATGCATGGTCCCACTGGAATAATACTGATACAGATCTACTTATCTCAGGGGCATTGGGCCTAAACATGCTAATTTACTGTGGAAAGTGCATTAACTCAAGTGGAACTGACTTCTGTAAATCAATGCACTTAAATACCCATGAAGTTAATTCAGATAAAATTATTGACTGGGGTGGTACTTTCCAAATTCTGCTGCTGATATCCATAAGAGCTCTTGGCTCAAGCTCTCCATGCTTTTTTTTAAAAGACACTACAGAGGCCATTTGTTTTTGAACATTAACTTGCTGTGTTCTGAGCAAGAGGAAGAAATGGGAAGCAGTGGGTCTGCTGCATAGAAAAAGATGGTGGTCTGGGCCAGACAGTCTTGGTGGCCATTCCAACACTGCAGCGCTATTATTTCAAGATGACAGATGAAGGTATAAAGTTGATTAAACTCCAGATAAGCATTAAGTTGAAACATTGAACCCTGAAACACTGAACCAGATGCCTTCTCTTCAGATTGACAATTGGTCTGTGCAGTCAAGTGCTGCACACTCTGGCAGGCCACCTGCTAGGGCCCCACTCTCTCAAGGTCCTTCAACGAGAGAGGCCCAGGTCATGCTCGGTAAGCCACTCTCAAGTGTGTGGTCTATCATTAAAGAGTGCTCTTGAAAGATGTGAAACATGTTAACTTGCATATAAGTACCAAATTGGTTCCATTGAAAAATGAGAGCAAAGCCTTTGAGAATAACGGCTGAAATCCAATTCCTTAGTATAGTCACAACTAGAATAGGCCTATTGAATCAGTATGGATTGAGTAAGCTGTCTCCTCTGCAAGCTCCATCGATTCAAATGGGCCTACTGCAGCTGTGACTCAATATGTGTGAGAGAGGCCCCAAAATTTACAAAACCCTCCATGGCTGAATACCTGGCGGAGCGGATCTTCCAGAGGTCAACTGAGGCCTGACCCACCAGAATGTCGCAGGCGCTCTCACTTTGGGTGGCAACGCCCAGGGAGGCTAGGAGATCGGTAATCTGAAACCAGGCCTTCTCTGTGGCTGACACCTCACTTTGGAACCATAAATTTTGAGTTGGAAAAGTGGGAGGGGGTCCTTTTATACATGCGGTCATCTTATAGATGGAAAAATACATTTGATTTTTTTTACAACCTAAGACAATAGAAAGTGTGGACTGCTTTTGCTGATAAGCCCCATGAGGTAGCACTGATAGGTGTGAACTCATTTGGGGGAGGGAGAATGCTAGGCAGCTCCTTACTCAGATGCCATTTATTATTTACCTTGTGATCACATGGCAAGGATCTTGTAACTTGACCAATGCAAAACCTCTTCAAGCAAAGTCTGCATTGCAAACCTGGATCAAGTAAACTGCTGCATTTCCTAACCAGCATAGTAGGTAATGAATTTATTATCTGCGCTGGAACGGAAGTGATCCTGAAAAGCAAATAAAGCACACGTTGTGTTAGTCCGTGTTCCCAAATTCATTCATAAAAAGCACAAGCAAAGTTGTTATAGCTACAAAAATATTATTGAAATTAGAAAGTAAGGTCTATGATAGATTTATTATATATCCCATGGGGTGTGTCCCCCGCCACCAAACATGGATTTTCCATATGAATCAGTATACATAATACAATGGCATTTATTTCAGCAATACGATAGGATTTGGTGACCTCTCTTTGAGTGCAGTATTCTGCCAGTATTCTGTTTGGCAACTGCATAAATGTTCTCCACTCCAGCACAACCCATCACACACTTGGTTGTGAGACCAATCTCGCAAGCATGCAGGGAGAGCTCCCCCAGAGCAGCAGAGAATGCTTATATGATTGTCCTTCGCTGACAGCATAGCACAACAGCATATTTAAATCAGGCTTCAGCTTTGGCAGGTTTACTACTGTCCTCAGAAACATCACTTCTTGAAAGTCATTCATCTTAATTTAAAATGATTCAAATGAGCTGTCCTATTACTTCTCCATCTCTTTTGAATCCTGCTCCAGATCAAGGTTGCGCAGATGTTCTGAAGTTGAAGGTTTTACTGCTGGTTCAACTGACCGCCATTTTTGATTTCGTTTCTAAAGAATGGACAAAGGATGAATGAAAAGTAAGTCAGAGCAAAAAGTGATCACGTTTGCTTCTTCAAAGACAAATGTTCTCTCTTATGTCAAAACAAAACAACTGAAGTATGGCAAATAGTACAGTAATCCCCCACCTGTCGCGGGGGTTAGGGACCCAACCCAACCCATGATAATGGAAAATCCGTGATATGCAGATGCTGGGTCAGGTAGGGACTTGGAGGCCTATCTGGGGGCTCCTATACTTACCTGAGGCCTGGTGCTGCCCCGAACGGGCCTCTGACAGGCTTCCGGGCCTGTTGGAGGCCCCAAAAGTGGTTTCTGGCAAACGAAGTGACTTCCGAAAAACCGGAAGTGCCTTCCACATCCCCTGAAACCACTTCTGGGGCCTCTGACAGGCCTAGGAAGCCCGTCAGAGGCCCGTTCAGGGCAGCACCAGGTCTGTGGTAAATGCAGGAGGCCTCAAACAGGCCCAAGCGGCTTATTCCAGGGGGCTTTGCCTTTCATATAGTGCAGTCCTGTGATATACCGGGACCACAGTATATGAACTCCGAAAGGGCGGGTGAGCACTGTATCAAGCAATGTTGTAGAGGAGAGGGTGGATGATGATGGGCATTCCACGTGTTATTTGACTGCATAACACTGTATAGCACATTTTATCCACAGGTCTATTGCACAGTGAACTTACTTCTCTACCCTAAAAGCAAGACATCACTTACAGAAAGCTCAGAGGGGCTCACTGTTTCTTAAATACATGCCAGGAACACTCTTACTTTATCTTTCTCTCAAGTAGTGAGAGACATAATTTCCACATTTACAAAAGTGAATTTTAGGGATTTTTAGAACATCTAACATGATACCCGTTAACTGGGGCATCCCATTCTGATAAGAGCCCAGTGCCAGGTATTCAATGAATTCAAATTTATGGATTTGAATTTCATCACACTGTATATGATACAGAAGAAACCACAGGCAGAGATTCAAGCCATTCTGATTTGCTGTATAGACCAAACTCCAATGCACATTAACTCAGAAGTAATTCCTGCTGGGCACCATGAGGCTTATTTCACAGTGAATGTGTTCAGGAATTCAGCCTTAGTCTCTGTTTTGACCCCTGGACGTATGGAGGTCCTTAAGCAATGGATACACATGATAATAAAAAGAGTCAAGGATGTTTCTTCTATCGATGACTCACACAAACACATCCTACAAGGTGAGTTAATGGTTCCCCTGTGGTAATGCCTTCTTTTGAAAATATAGGGTTGTACTTTACCTCTCTGAAAGCAAAATTATGCGAAGGATGACAAAAGCTTCTAAAGCATCCATTGCACAGGTGGTATTCACTACATTCAGTACACCTGAATCAAAATAATAATGGTCAGTAGTTTCTAATTTCACTTTTAAAATTCAAATGTCAAAAAACATGACTGGCTTCGGTGGCATTTGTGAGCACAGAAGCCTCTGCTAAGTGTTGTATATTAGCCAACATCAGATGAACACAGTAACCTCTTATCTTAGTTTGTATGTTATGTGTCAACACAGTGTGTGAGGTATTCCAGGAGCAATTTACCACTGCCACTTCCCACTAAACTTCTATGGCTGAGCAAAACCTTAACCCAGATCTCCCAAGTTCTAGTCTATCATTATGCTAGCTGACATGCGTTGCAAAAAGCAAATATTGACATATCGTCAAATGAACACTAGATGGAGACTTTGTTCTAGTATTTCTGTTAATTTCTATGCTTCATTCTCAATATATTATCATTTCTATATTTCCATGGAAATATATGTTTTATAACTGGGTTTTACTTTTCTTCTCAATCTGATCAGCTCTCATTGCTAGAGATCTGCACTGGAAATAGATGAAATAAAATAGAATGCTGATTCTAACACCTAACAATTTAAGGTTTCTCACTGAGAAATCCCATCCAACGGCCTATATAAGAGAAGATACTAACTGGAGGTTTCACTATATTTGATCCTAGGATGCAAGATTCAAATTGCCGCATAAATGATAGCTTGGTTACTGCTCTTAGTAAGACGTTTCTCTTCTATTAGCTTGATTGTGCGCACATTTATGTCATGAGAAACAAGTTCCACTATAAGCATGGGAATGCTATAGATACTTAAACATATTAAAATGTAATATGTGTAACACACATACAAAAAGATATATATCTACAAAAGTACCACCTGTGTGTTGTTTATGTTTGCTGCATTCCCTGTGGTCCCTGGCACGGTGTCCTCAGGATAACTAGAATATTAGTTCTCCCCCACAGAAATCGAAGATGAAACCCAGCTGCAGAAGAGAAAATCCCAGGAAGGATCCTGGCTCCCACATAAATACCTGTGGCCCCTGTTTCCTTTGATACCAGAACTCCACGGTGTGTGTAATTGTGTGCAGTCCTAGGGCAGCACATGAGATAAAGTACTGAGCCCTCCTAACTCCTAACATTTCAAGAGCCCTGGGAGAAAATTCTACCAGCCTAAAGTTGATATCAACTATTAAAGGGAAGAAAAATAAGAAGTATTAAAACCAACCATCTAACATTCACTTTGCTAGATTTCTCTAAGTAGGCAATAACTTTAGGATGTACTTAAAAGAGTTGCACATTCAGATAAACTGGAAGATGCCCATCTATCACATGATGTCTTTCCTCAACAACATGTCTCATTTAACTTGCTTGGTGTTGCAATTAATTGTAGAAAAATAAACATGAACTTAATTTCCAAATCTGACTGCTTAAGCAATGTATCTTAAGGAAATCATGTCAAGGGAGTTTAAAAGGATTAGAGAAAAAGAAGTTTTTATTTATTTATTTATTTATTTATTTATTTATTTATTTATTTATCTATCTATCTATCTATCTATCTATCTTGCCTTTCTCCCTAGAAAGAACCCAAGACAGTATTCCTCTTAACTTAATGTTTGACCCTGACCCTTGTGGCAGCTGGTGACTCTGACTACGGTCATTCTGTGAGCCCACTCCAGATTTTAGACTGCACTTTATAGGTGCTACTGAAGGTACTAAATATTATTATTATTATTATTATTATTATTATTATTATTATTATTATTATTATTATTATTATTATTATTATTATTATTATTATTATTATTATTATTATTATTAATTTTGCTCTTTTATTTTGTTTTATATGTCCATTATTGTTGTTATTGCTTTTCTTCTTTTGGGTTTTATGTTTGTTACTCATTGTAAACCGCCTGGAGTTCATCTGGAAGACGGGCGGTGTATGTATATAGATAGATAGATAGATAGATAGATAGATAGATAGATAGATAGATAGATAGATAGATAGATAGATATAGATACCGCCCGTCTTCCAGAAGAACTCCAGGCGGAGTTCATTTTAGATAGGGAAAGGAATTCAACAGGCTAGATATCTACTGTGAATTGCATTCCACCTGGAGTGGATTCATAGCACCTCAAAAGCTGGACATTTGCCTGCAAATTTTGTGTTTGTTTGTTTGTTTGTTTGTTTGTGTAAAATTTAAAGTAGATATTACAAAACAATTGTTGAGGGTGTAAGAATTGAACTGTTTCAAGGTGCTTACCTGTAGCAATTTCCTTCAATGGGGCAGACTCTGCAGTTATTGCAAGGGACCCCAAGATGTTTGTCAAGATGTTGCTTCTCAGCTGCAGTCACAAGTTTTTTGCAGTTTCTGAATTCTTCCAAGATGAGCTTCAGGGGTGCAAAGTCTTCCCTGCAGAGAGGACACTTCACCAAGGACTCTTTCTCTAACCCTTTCTGATGATCAGTCCAGATTTTCATACATACTATGTGAATGTTGTTTCCGCAACCAAACCTATGGAACAGTCAACATCAATTGTATCAGTCAGTAGTTATCCATTTACAGAATGTTTTATGAAGCTATAAGTGTTGTTACAAATACACAGTAGTCCAAACTAGAGATGGGCACAAAAAGGAAATAGAGTGTTTCATTTCGTTTCTTTAGTAGTTTCATTTTGTTTCATATGTAACAAAAATTTTAAGTAGTTCCATTACAAGATGAAAAGCCCCCCAAATTTGGAGAGGTTTGGGGCTCAGGGAGCTGAGTTATTAAGCTCCAGAAGGGGTGCTCCTAGGAAAAAAATATTTCTAATTGAATTGAGAAGCTGCAATAGCCTCCCCCCCCACACACACGGGCAAGCAATTAGCAGCCTCGCTTCCGAATCCCAATCCAATTTAGAAAGATGGGTGTCAGGGTGCGAGACTCAAGTCCACCTTGCAGGGTCCCCCTATAGTATTGGGCAGCCTGAGGGAGGGACCAGCATCAAAAAATGAAAACTTTTTTTGTGATTGAAGTCCAGGGTTCCAATTTCCCATGCCAACAGCCCTTTCTCTGCATGGTGCAACAAGGGGGAAATTTGAAAGCCTGGTCCCCAATCCTGGCTGCCCCAATGCAGGTGGGGGGGGGGCAAGCAGGTGAGACATCCCTTGCCCATTAACCCCTCTTGTCGGGGAAGCCAGCAAAAACCTGTTCCCAAAGACGGGATAGGGCTTTTGCTGTCTTTTGGGGGAGGGTGTTTGAAAGCCTAAACTGCCTTCAAAAATCCACCACCCCCAAAGTCGGAAAAGGGGTTTTGATTGAGGGGATTTTCCCCCCAACACAGCAAAGGGTAGAAGTTTTCCCCCTGCTTTACTGGGTTGGGGGGAAGACCCCTCAATCAACCTGCAGCCGAAGGCTATTCCTGGCAGCCCAGAGCTGTCAAAATCAGCTGGGTGTTAGGCTGTCAGAAGCAGCCTTCAGTCCCAGAATTTTTTTCGGCCTGCAAGTTTTTTGTTTTACAGGGCATTTGTCTTTAGAGGTATTATTGGAGATGTTTATTGCTAGTCATTGTTTACTGCGTTAATATCCAGCCTTTCTTCATAGCATGTATTGGTCTTTCCCCCACATTTTTTCCTCACAACAGCCTTGTAAAGTAAGCCAGGATGAAAGATCATGACTAGGCCAAGGCCTCTCAGTGATCTGCATGACAAGTTGAAGGTTTGAACCCACTTTTTCCTGAGTTCAGCCAAGCCTCTATCTATACCACATAGGCTTTCACGCTGTTAGAGCTGCCACCAGCTGAAGAGCACTGGTACAGAATGAATATGTTTGCTCTTAGTTTTTAATTATCTTCTACATTAAAAATGAACAAGTACCCTCAAAAATTCTATCATATGTTTCCAAGGACTCAAAATATTCATTCTCTTACTGTTAAGAATATACTGTATGCCTGCTAGGCCTTTGTCTTCTTCAGATAGGTTGGCTAAGAAGAAGATTAATGAACATGCTACTGTCTCCCACCAAATTACACTACTTTAAATAAGAGAGGTGACTCACCTGCAATATGTGACAGGAAGCATTTTCTTCAGTAGTGTGTCCTGACAAATAGGGCATACATCCTCAGTATCAATTTCCTTTTGTCCAATGTACCCATCATCAGCTATTGACAATTCATTAGTGGAATTAACTGTTATCCTTGGTTGGGAAGTGACTTGCAGGCCTTGGAGCATGTCACCTATTTCTCTTTCCACAAGACCCAACTGTAAAGCATCTGTGGAAAAATTTAAAAATACAAATATTCATCTCCTTTTGATTACCACAAAAGACCCAACTGTAAAGCATCTGTGGAAAAATTTAAAAATACAAATATCTCATAATACAGCATCCTAATTGATTACCAATTGAATTCAAAAGCCAAGTGTAAGAATACAGAGGCCACTCAGTATTATCCCCCGTCCTAGTGGGCTGCTCTGTGGGACTCGCCGCAGGCTCGCAGCCAGCAAAAAGCCCAGTCTCGCCGGCCGCCGGCCGCCGCAATTAAAGGAAGCCAAACAGGAAAAAACTTTTAAACCCACCCATACTGAGAGCATGTGGTTTCTGGAGTTACTACAGACATGCGGTGCGGGCGGGGGAGCTGTTTTGAAATCTTGCTAAGTGTGGGGTTTTTTCTTGCATATTGATTTTATTTTATTTTATAGATGGATGGGCTGGCCGAGTGGCCAGATAGGGAGTGGACGACCATAGATAGATGACTTGGCCAGGGATGTGCCAAAAAGCCCCCTAAAACCTGCCCTAGCCCTAACCCTAACCCTTGACTCCGACCCATAGACAGACTGTCTTCTTAGACAGAGGTGCAACCCACTAGCCCACCGTAACAGCCTAACCCTAGCCCTTGCACAGACAGATCTACTTGCTTGCAGCACTACACGCAGACATGGTGGAGAGCCTTGTGCGGGGAAGGCATGATTCTATCACTCTCACACACACACATTCACACACATTTTGCACATCTATCCCCATATGCTTGGAGCCAGCTTCCCCTTCCTATCTAACGGGTGCCTCCAGGAGCCCACTTTCCCTTTATAGCGGGCCAGAGGAGGCACCCACCCCACAGAGGTGCCTCCAGGAGCTCCCCCCCCCAAAAACCAGTACTAACGACAACGAAAAAACAAACCGACTAATTTTTGCGAATTTTCGCGAAAACCGGAAACGACCCGAAACGGGACTGGCCCGACTAACGACAACTCGAAAAATTTTTTTTTCAAGTCGTGCCCATCTCTATCTATCTATCTATCTATCTATCTATCTATCTATCTATCTATCTATCTATCTATCTATCATCTAAAATGAACAATGAAACAAATTGACTTCATGCTAACTAATGCCTAAAATAATATTCACTGAAAAGATTTCTTATAAGAGGCAGTCCTATTATAGAAAAATTAGCATTCAATGTTCCAATCCGTGACAAGTAAAAATGTGATACTGTCAGTACTTACATTCATGGTCCCTTGGAAGCTTGAATTTTTTTAGCAACAACCTACATATAAAACAGTGAGGGGGTGGAATAAAAATGCTACATTAAATTTACAATGGGCCTCAAGCTACATATACAGTTTTAAATGTACATTTTTGAATAGCAGTTAAAACATATAAAATTATTGTAATTATTATTTTAAAACCTCTTTTTCTTCTTAACACATCTGTTCTATTCCACTTGTTTGATGCTATAATAAAACTCATGGAAATTGAAGAGATGCGTCTAAGAAGAAGCATCTTTCTTAATATGATTTAATGAATCCATGAAAGACACGAGACATAAACCAGGAACTTTGCAAGTGGTACATTGACAGGCACCATGTCACAGTCTTCAACTGACTAATCAGAACATATACAGTACAAGGTCCCAACCTGATCTAAGCAGGGTTGCAATAGAAGCACCATCATTTTATCTAGCACAGCATATGCTGTCCTCCCAGATATTATCAGAGTGCAACATTAATCACTCTTATCCACTGTCTCCTAGTTTACTTAGGCTGATGGAAGATACATTCCAAAAACACTTGGAGATCCATATATTCCCTCATCTTTATACAATAACAAATTATGTTGTGAGTTCCTTACAACAGGTGTGTCATGAGTCTGAAAAAGCTGGAAGACTTCTATACCATGCTACACCAGCATTCTTACCTAAGAATAACTGCCTAATTTTAATACAGCATATTCACTAAATATCATGGATAGCAGTCCTATAATTTTCCATCTCCATTCTCACTATTCACACATCTCAACTCAGTTCCTTTGTTTCACTAAAATTTAATTCTTCAGCTATTGGCCCTCTTCCCCTCCCTTTTGAGGCTACCCATTTACTCTCTGATGTTATAATAGCTACCACTAATAATGTACTATCAAGTCAATTCTGACTTACGGCAACCCTTTTCAGAATTTTCCAGGTAGAGAATACTGAGAAGTGGTTTTCTATTCCCTTTTTCTGGGGGCTCCCTGGGATTGGCGAGGGTTTGTTCACTATGCCTAAGGCCATACATGGTTGACTCATTCCAGCAAGCCCGGTGGGGAATCCATCTCCCTACCTCTGGCACTTAAACCACTCCGCTATCTACCCAACTGGCTATTAGAACAAGTACCAAATCTTTTAAAAGCGGAACCACAGGGATAAATATTCATACAGATTCTAAGAGAGGAAAAATTAAATATCAGTTGGATGAGATTGATAAATAGAGATATCAATTTACCAGCAGATATGTTTACAGAGGTCTTTCTCGTTCACAAATACTGCACAGCTGCAAGAGTGAGGGTTCCCGAGGAAAACCTTTTATCAACAAAATTAGAAAACACTCTTTAAAATTTATAATGCAGTTACTACATACTGGAGAAAAACAAAGACTAAAGGTGGCGGACAAAGCTGTTAACTATATTGCTGAACACTTTTATGTGGGTTTGCATACAATTTCTTTAAAAAAATAGGCTCCTACTTCACAAAATCTGCAAGAGCTGCACACATGGATAATTCCTGCATGTGCACCCTCCAAAGGTTTGTGCTATAAGTACCAAATCCCTGTGTTGGCAAGAGAAGGGGGTACTGGATTCAATTATGTGAGTAATGGTGTCAGAATAAATCATTATACAAATGTATTGAAGGGGGCACACTTTGTTAAAGCACACTTGCTTTAACAAGAATCATCAGATATGCCCAGAAAATAAAACTCTGGGTTTTACTTCTCTGTGGATGACTTCCAGAAAGGCTCTCTACAAGTACATTCCTCACACACATCTTTTTTGTATTGGTATAACTCCCAGCTGGAAAAAAGTGCTGCTCAGCTTGGGTCCTCATTTACTCTGTGGGCAAACAAGAGGTGGTTGTGTAACAATCTCTTCTTTTCCTGCAAGCATTACATCCCATAATACAGGCCTGCCCAAAGTCCGGCCCAGGCCCAAATCTGGCCCTTTAGGCCATTCTGAGTGGCCCGCAGCTGGCTGGCCCACCCCTCCCTCCCCCTCCTTTGCCCCATGCTTTTTTTAAAAAAAATCTTCTGCCAACACTGACACCACTGGGAAACTTGAGGGGCTGGGCGGGCCGGCTAGCCAGTGAGCATAAGCTTGTGGGGCTGGGTGGGCAGGCAAGGGGGTGGGCCACCACCACCAGCACCGCCGGGAAGCTTGTGGGGCTGGGTACGCACACGGGGGCGGGCCGCCACCACCGGCATAACCAGGAACCTTGTGAAGCTAGGCTCCAGGCTTCCTTCCTGCGGGTGGGGTTGCAAGGGGTCAGTGGATGGGGCTTGCAGTGGGGTGGCAGGGTCAGGGAGCAACTTGCCCCTGACACATTCTCAGCCACCAAATCTGGCCCTCCTTACAAAAAGTTTGGGCACCCCTGCCATAATACATAATACAGGGCATCTAGGCAGCTCTAAGAGTATCCAAAACTGCAGCTCAGAAGCAAGTTTTTAAAAGTGCTTGAGAAGGTTCCTTTTTTTTAACTACAACTCTCAGAATCCAGTTACACACTAAAAAGTTCTACTTCTGCACAAAATTACATCTTTCACTTTTTGGGTCACACGAATGCAACACCTTGCATTACTCTTTTTTTAAAAAGGATAATCAAATCAACCATATGAGAAGCTGAGGCACTATTTCTGCCTCACTCACATACAATTGTAATCAACATTATTCAAACCCCCCCCCATTGCACATCAGGTACGTTATATTATAAAAAATCACAAGCTTCTAGCTGTTTACAATGAACAAATCAAACAAAAGCATTTGAAATAGCTCAACACAATGAATGCTTCAGGTGATTTCTCCAAATTCAACAGAAACTCCAACTCAACAGACAACAGTTTATTTTTTACAATAAACCTGATTTGCAATGGGGGTAATTTTGTAATTTTTATTACAACTGTATGAAGATGAGCCACCTCAGATATTGAGGTGGTACTCTAAATAGTTTGGGCTACACCTCTGAATGTAGGAATGTAAAAGTTATAGTCCAAAACACTTGGGAGTTTTTTTTCCAGAAACATGAAGGTGACTGAGAAGATGAGGGAAAACAGATAGAATTGGCCTGTACAAGCCCTATTGCTGCTATGTTTGTTCAAAGTATGGTCTGACTGCTGAAACAGAGAGATGAGGCACAACTTTCAAGAAGCAACATGCAGAGCACTAGAAAAGAAACCGTTATTTCATTTCTAAGCACTAGGGCTTATTAGGCTCAAATTCAGGAAGCAAAGGGAGATGGTAGGTACAAAAAGGGTGCTTTGCATGCACTCATGCTTTCTCTTCAACATTAACCAAAGCCACCCTATGCACCCAAAGCCTATGTAGTGTAAGTGGCAAACTAAGGACAAGGAAATGATCAGCTTTAATCCCCGGGATACGTTATGGCACTAGGATGCTACACTGTATGTCAGTGATGGCAAACCTTTTACAGACCGAGTGCTCAAACTGTGATTCAAAACCCAGTTGTTGTTGTTGTTGTTTGCAAAGTGCCAATACAGCAATTTAAACTGAATACAGGTGGCTGTGAAGGGGCGATGTCGGGGGCCCACAAAAAGGGCTTCCCGAGTGCCACCTTTGGCACCTGTGCCCTAGGTCCACCAACACTACTGTATGTTAATTCCATGGACTTGGTGTCCACTCCTTCAGACCTATGAGTTAGAACCCAGAGACGACGCCACGGCAAAACTTGCATACGTGCAAGGCTCGAAGACGGTGGTGGAGTCATGGAAAGCCTGCCATTGAAGAGCATCTTCCCATCCCATGCACCTTGTTTTATGCTTCATGATGAAAGGCTTGCACGTGCCAACTCGGCTGAACTATTCCATTCCCAATGTATTCTCCAAGGCTTTCACGCACCAGGATCTGATAGTTGTTGTGAGTTTTTTTTGGGTTGTTTGGCCATGTTCTGGGAATTTTTCTTCCTGACGTTTTGCCAGACTCTGTGGCCGGCATCTTTAGAGGGCAAGGAGCTCAGGGAACTAGGAGTTCTCTCTGTGCTCTGGGGTATAGAGTGAGAGTGTGGGTTTTTATAGATGTGGGAAAGGGGAAACTTGTCCTATGCAGGAGGATAGGTGTTAGTCAATGTAATGTGGGATGTGGGATGCCGCCCAGAGTCTGGCGAAACGTGTGGAAGAAAAACTTCCAGAACAAGGCCAAACAGTCCCCAAAACCCACAACAGCAATTCCATTCCCAGCTTCCTCTTCGGAGCTCTTGGACTGAGGTCGGTCTGAACGCTTTTCCTTTCGGCCCAGCCTACCTAACAGGGCTGTTGTGAGGGTGAGGGGAGAGAGAGAGAGAGAGAGAGACGGGGGGGGGGAAGGTGTCTGGATGAGACCGGCTCTTCTCTGTCTGACTCCGGAGAGCAAGAAAGGGACGAGGCCGTCACCGGGCGCATACGGAGGACCCCCCACCCCACCCCATCCTGATTTTAACCGGAGGAGGAGGAGGAGGGAGGCTTTTCCGTCCTGCCGCTGGCCCGCGGGCCGTACCCGGTGCTCCGCCGCCCGAGGCCCTTCTTCCTCCTCCTGCAGGATGAAGGCGGTGGGGCCCAGCTCCCGCACGAGGCGCAGGGGGCTGGCCAGCGCTTGGTCCTGCCGCCGCTTCAGCGCCGGGCCAGCAGAGACCCGCCTCCGCGACATGGGAGGAGGAGGAGGAGGAGGAGGAGGAGGAGGAGGTGAGGCCGCCCCGAGGCTCTTTCGGCCCAACGGCTCCTTTTGCGTTTCCTTTCCAAACGGTCCGAGGGAGGCCTCGGCCTGCGGGACGGACGCCGCTGGCGGTTCCCATGGAGACGGGGAAGACCACGCGGGGTGGGGGGTGGGGTGGGGGGGCGTGCCTTTTCGGCCGCGAGGCCCCGCCCCCCTCGCTCCCTGCCGCGGCCCGAGGAAGAAGGACGCGACGTGGTTGCCCGGGAGACGGCGCGCGCAGCCGCCAAGCCCGCGCGCGTGTGTCTCGGCGGACACGTGGGTTCTGGAGGGGTGGGGTGGGGCTTCCTTTATGGGGGCTCCGCCTGCACAGAATATTGGGTGCGTGGTTTGCAGTGTGTGCTTTCGAGCTCTTTTGAGGTGGCTGGATTACAACTCCTAGCATACCTCCTAAACAAATCAACAGCTGCTGTGGGGACTTAAATGTTAATTGCGCCACATGGCGTGGAGGTGCAGGACTGAACTGAGGTGTGTAGCAATTTCCCCTGGAGACGTGGGCTTCCTAGTACAGTGGTACCTTGGAATTAATTCGTTCCAAATGAAATTCTGTTAAGCAAATTTTCCTTTATACAAATTTCCCATAGGGAATGCATTGAAAGCAGAGTAATCCCATTTTTATGTTGTATGGATTCGCTCCATAGGCGATTATGTTAAGCAAATTTCCCCTATCTCCAGAATTTTTATGTTGTACAAATTTTATGTTATACAAACTTTGTTATGCAAGGGTTCACTGTATATCATAGCCTTTTACACGATGAGAGGAATCCCAACTGTTTGTAAATCACATTTAAATCCACTATTAAATAGGGAAATGCTGAATTGATCTTGTCCGAGTGCGTAAACATTTCCAGCTATTCTGGAAGTTGAGTCAATGGCAACTGTGCTTCTTTTACTTGAGAGATTGAAACGTTTCCCTTCAGCTGTTTGGATGAGCAGCAAAACGTTTCAGTCTCTCAAGAAAAAGAAGTCCAGTTGCCATGACTCAACTTCCAGATAAACTCACCTGGGTGACTGAGAATCTTCACAGACATTTCCAGCTATTGTACAAGATTCCAGCTCTGAAGCTGTTCTGAAGAACTACTTTCCCGAGTCAGCATGTTTTCAGTTTCCTTAATGCAATCACTGTTGCTAGTTGGGCAAGTAATGTCGAATGCAAATTAAATTGTTTTAGTTGTTAAGCGCATAAAAAACAGTTTAAGAGTAAGCATATGTAACTATGTAATTTATTAACTCCGCGGAATGCCTTTCCTCTGCTGAAGGAGCCCAGAATTCAGGGATGGAATGGAAGAGCCGTTTCCAGCTTAACAAAAAGATTGTGTTGACAGTTTAATTGTTCTTTCTATTCCAGAAATGAAAGAGAAGATGAAACAGACAATTTTTTTTCTTTTAACCGAGAAATGAATTTGCACCTTTCTTTAAAAATTTCCTTTATTGGCAGCACAAAACATGGGGCTAGAAATGTGAAAACAAAGAAGCAAAGAAAAATATATGGGGTGGTCCTTCTGATTAAATGTTCTTTCAGTTTGGTGATGGTAATCTACACACCTTGAATAAGGAAATTAATACTGTGAGTTTTAGTCTAATCAGAAAGGTAAAGTGCTAAGGCTGTAGTGCTATAGCTATGCACCTTAAGGCATGCATAACATAACAGTGGAGGTTGTTAGTGCCATTTTAATTACAGTGATACCTTGTATAAAGGAATCAATTCATTCCAAATGAAATTATGTTAAGCAATTTTTTTCTTTATACAAATTCCCATAGGAATGCATTGAAAACGGAGTAATCCTATTTTTATGTTGTACGGATTCTCCCCATAGGCGATTATGTTAAGCAAATTTCCCGTCTCCGGAATTTTTTATGTTGTACAGATTTTATGTTATGCAAACTGTTTGTTATACGAGGGTCCACTGTATCTAGATCTGTATCCATATATAGCCAAGCTTGTTATGACTCCCTTTATCTTGTTAACATATTTTCCATTTCCTCCCAGTTTTCATTGAAGTTCCCAGTGATGCTTCCAGTAATTTCAGTTTTATGAGGCCAGTCAAAGAAGGAATGGTGAAAATGATTACATACATTCAAAAAAAGTAAAAATAGAATTCTAGTTATTATTATAAGAAACTCCATTATTGAGAAAAGATGGCAGCAAAGTACTTAAAGGGTTTATATCCTTTGAATCCTGCATTGTTAATAAAGAGAGGCAGAATATAATATTATATATTGGGCAGGACTTACATTATCTTTGTTATATTCTAAACACATTCTGTGACATTCCAAAGATTCTTTCTTAACTTGTTAAGCATGTGCCCCCCCCCCCCCCCCCAACTTTAGAATGCCCTCCCTACGGAGACCTTCCTGTTCAGCCATCATTTTAATTGGACAGTGTTTTTAGCTGGGCCCATGAGTAGCAGGGTTTTATAATTTGTTTGGCATAATGATTGTTTTAAATTGTATTGTATTTTATAGTTTCAATCATTTTTTATAGGGCCTTTTCACACGACCCCTAAGATCCGCTGGTCCCTTAAATTCGGACCAGAGATCTTGGGGGTTCGTTTCTGTTCCTGCGTCCCCACCCCTCAGCACTTCCTGCTCCTGTCGGCGTGAGGGGGGGGAGGGGGAAAAAAGGACAAAAGAAGCCTTTACTAACCTGCCTGGTGCCGGTTGGTCGTAGTTGCCACGAGCCCCGTTACTTCCTGGTTCCTTCTCAAGGGGCTCTTAAAGGGGCGGGAGGCAAAAAAACCAACAGACAAGCGAGGAGAGCCCGGCACTCTTATCCGCATCAAATTTTTTTCACCTCCAGAGAGCAGGTACATGAAAAATGTGCTGGGTCGCGCTAAAGTCGGCGGGGTCGCACTTAATTGTCTGCAAACTCCGGAGCTGGTGGGGAAACATTTCTAAGCTCCGGAGCTGGGAGCCATTTGCAGCGCAGCTTAGGGGTCGTGTATAAATGCCCATAGTTTTAATACATTGTTATGTGCCTCCCAGAGACCACTTGGTAGTGGGGCGGCTAATTTTTTTTGTAAGTAAATACAATATATAAAAGTGGCTGTGAAGGTTACTTTATTCACCTGACTTAAGTTACAGGTCTCATGTCCTCAAAGATGTAAATATGTTATTTCACTGCACAACAAAATAAACAAGACAAAGCATTTAAGACTAACAGATTTATTTTAGAACCTATTGGTACTGCTCTGAGGAAGAGGGTTTTGCCCTCGAAATATTAGCAACGTTTTTGTTATTTTTCTAGTAGCCTAAAGGTATCACCTGTTCCACTTTTGTATTTAGATTTATTTTAGTAGGAACAGAGGATGCCAGGAGAGGATAGCATATATATTACATTAGAAGATGTTTCTCATGAAAGAAAGAATCCCCTGATGTTGTGGCGACAGTGTAAGGATATGTACTTATCCAACAAGTGTACTGTAAATGTATGGACAGAACTGGCAGCACAGGTCTCAGCAGTGTCACCACATTAATGTAGTAGAGGCAAATCCTTCCCTGACGTGTATTCTATCTTCTGTAACTGTTCTTTGTGCTTTACTTATAGCCAACAGGACAGTCTCTCTGCGAGATAATAAATGGTTACAAACCTGAAATTAGAGATGGCAGCACATAAACGCTAGAGACATAATTAGACATGAGACTTGATTGATTTTGGACTGCAACTCACAGAATTTACCAACACACCCACCCCAGGCAGAATCCTGGGGGTTGCAGCCTAGTATAGCACTTTAAAGGAGAACCGTGTTCACCTTATGAGCCTCTGTCGCTATTATACTGGTATTTCAAGAATAAGCTGTTCCAGTTGGTGGTGCCTGGGAATGCAAGGGTTTATAAGGTCTCAAAGGGCCATGAAAGCGGGGGGGGGGAGGCCCCAGTGAGGAATTGAACTCCCAGACTGGCCCCATAGTCAGAGAACTTTATCACTGAGCCATCCATCCAGCCGTGTAGGGGTGTGGTGGCTCACTGTACCAAGGCTCTGAAAAATGTTGGCTGCAAAGTCAGTAGCTCGGTGGTTTGAATCCCAAGTGTCACGCAGCGGAGTGAGCTCCCGCTGATAACCCCCACTCCTGCCAACCTAGCAGTTCGAAACCATGTAAATGCAAGTAGATAAACAGGTACCACCATTAAAAGTGGGAAGGTAAAAACTGTTTCCTTGCAGCCATGCCTGGTCACGTGGCCATGGACTTGCACAACACTCTTTCGGCTTGAATATGGAGATGAACACCACCCCTAGAGTCGGACACGACTAGCACGCATGTGCGGGGAAAACCTTTACCTTTACCTTTACAAAGGGCCATGAGATAGGTAGTTCCTTGAGAGGCTCCTTCTACAGAGACTAACATGCAGTGAGACAACTCATCCATGATATTTTGAGACTCCCACGAACCCTAGCTACTCCCTGGCCCCACCAGGAGCAGTTCCCTTCTGTTGATGGAGGCCCATGGGGAGGTGAGGAAAGCTGTGTTGAAAATAGTATTTTTTAATGCAGTATCTCCAAGGTATGGAGGATTCTTGGCAAGTTAATCCAAAAGAAATGGACTGCTTTGATAACTTCAGTATTCTAGGAAACTTTCTAGAGGAATGGTTCCTAACCTTGGGCCCTGCAGAGGTTCTTAGACTACAATTCCCAGAAACTACAATTCCCTGGCCAGTTCATCAAGTAGAGATGGGCACGGAACGAACATTTTTTCGTTTCCGTTACCGTTTGTCGTTTCTGTTACACAACGAAACGACAAACGAAAATTGTGATGAAAATGAAGCGAAACGAACAGAACCACGAAAATTGAGGTCGTTACGTTTCGTTTCCGTTAATGGCGACGCACAATGAAATGAGCTGTTTTAAATGTTAACGCCCTGGACATCCGTAAAAATGCAGCAATAATTATTTATATTGTCTAATAATACCTACCGGGGGGTTGGGGACCTTAAAACGTTTGTTTTAGTCTTCTCCCATCGCGATGTATTTTTCTTTTCCCTTTAAAATGGATGTCGCCACCAGCCACAAAATGGAGGCAAGCCATGTGATGGGATCATGTTCAACCAATAGCATGCCCAGGTTGCAGACTGGGCAGGCAGGTCTGGCAGCCACAGAGGGCATAAAAAGCTCTGGCAGCCCCCGTCCTCCTTGCAGTCTCTGGTGGGAGTTAGGGTGGGATTGCTGTCTCTGCTGCGACTCTAGCTTCAGTCCTGCAGCCTTCCTGTGTGCATGCATGCTGCGTACCTCTCGGTGAGTACCCTCCCTTGCCCCGCAATGCAGTCACTCTGCGGCTGCCTTGCACCCTGGGCAACACCCGCCACTGCCTTTGCAGCCTCCCTGCATACCTAGTCTATACTGTGTCTCTGCCAACATCCATTTTTTTAGCGTTTTCCCTCTGTTCTGGGGCGTTGGGGGATGCCTGCGCACGGAAATGCTTTAAAAATCACACAAAAGTGGGTAGAAACGACAAACGAAAAAACGAAAACGGTAACGAAATTTTTCAAAAATTTCACGACAAACGGAAACGAACCGAAACAGACCTCTCAACGAAAAACGAAAAACCGAAACACCATTTTTCTGTTTCGTGCCCATCTCTATCATCAAGTGATAAAGGCTTCTGGGAGTTCTAGTCTGAGAACATTTGGGGATTTAAGGTTGGGATTACAAATGGGCACAAAGCAATACATGAAATACAAGCAAGCATTCTATTAAATTAAAAAAAATCATTTCCTATTTTGGAAATGAAGCATTCCCCTTTGTGTTGCCAGAGCACAGCATTACCATCCTAGAGAGCCAAGAGTAGACAGTAGGCTGGAAATAACAATTTGTTGGCAGAGAGCTGGGACCTGGGAATGGATGTTGTACCAGGAAGTTACAGTGATCTGTCTGTATCCTCTTGATTTCATATGATTTTTGCATGGGATCTTTCCCAATCACCACAAAACAGGCATGTCCAAACTTTGGCCCTCCTGATGCTTTGGACCACAACTCCCAGATTTCTAAGCGGAGATTGCCAATGACAAAGGACTGTGGGAGTTGTGGTCCAAAACATCTGGAGAGCCGAAGTTTGGACATGCCTGCCATAAAATAATCCTATGCACTGATATATCTGACAGCCCATCTCTTTTCAGACAGACCTCTATATCTGACTGGTACATAATCCATTCCTAGGTCCTACCTCTTTTGCTCACATATATTGTAATTTCTAATTTATTGCTTATTGTAATTTCTAATCTATTGCTCCAATTTTTGAGATACCAGGATCTAGAACAGATGAATGTAGTATAATAAATCATTTCGTTTTGTTTTATTATGATTATTTTAAAAAGCTAATTACAGAACAATATGCTGTTTTTCTGTTTTGTACCTGTCTCGAGTTGGGAACAGCTGCTACAGAGGAAAAGAATTTCAAAGCAAGATTTGAGAAAGAGAAAGAGAATTGGTTAGTCAACATGATGGTGGCAAGGGCAAATGGTCACTGAATTTCCTTTCCACTCTGGATTAGGCAGTAAGATACCGGATACAATGGGGAGACCACAAAGATTTAGGTTGCATGCTGAAACAGTTAAATGCTGTTATTTTCTTTTCTTTTCCATTTATCTTGTTTTAAAATTAAAATTGTTATTTGTTTTTTTTTTAAAGGCCAAGCAGGAAACCTTTAAATAAGTAAGAAGCACAGAATTAGGAGAAGGGATGGAATGACTGCAATTTTGGCACTGTATGGCAATTGTCTTAAAATCTGTTGCCAAATAAATTCTGTGCAATGTACTGAGTCATGCATTTGACATGGTGGACATATTCAAAGTCCGTTATCTTGGAAGGTCTGGACTCTGGTGTGTATAGGAATTATGTGACAATGGCAATACAAACAGATTATTACTGGCATAAGTGGGGTGGGGAAGCACATTTCCTTGGTAGGGCCAGCCCTCCTTGTCTACTTCCTTCAGCAGTATCTGGAGAGGATCTGATAAGACTCTGCAGCTTTCCATAGGTCAGAGGGCAGTGGCTTCTCCTTCACTTTAGCAGCCAGAGACAAAAGCTAGACATGTGTTCCCCCCATCACACAGGAAACAATGCATTGGCTTGTGTTCAAAGGAGCACAAATACAGTAAGATTATCAGGTTAGTTAAAACCTAATGAAGGTTAGCTGAGATCTATTCAGCTAATTACTGAGTCTTTGGAAGCGTGATAATGATTTGACACCTAAGGCGCCTGCCTATGTGAAGGAAGCCGTGAAGGAAGCATTGGACTTCTCGCATACTCATGATATGTTTGATTGACCTATGGAGAAAATAGGGAAATATCTCTATGATGAGGACATATCTAGAACATATCTCAATTTATGGCCCATCCAGTTCTATTCATGTGCTGAATCTGAACTGATTTGTAAACCTACCAATAGTTAGCATCAAGAAACAAAACTGGTTGTAACTTTTTTTATTTTCCACTGGTGTAAATGAAATTTGAAGGTATGATAAACCTTAAGAGAGAGAGAGAGAGAGAGAGAGATGGAGTGTTTAGGGGCGCATTTGGGGGCCCTTAAAGGCTATGTGTTGCCAACATAGACAGTAAGTTGCCCACCCCTGCTCTAAACAAACCATGAGAGGTATTGAAAGAGTGGATACAAGAGAAGGCAGAGTGAATTTTAGATTGAACTGAAAATCTAGTGCAGTTATGGCGAACCTTTTAGAGACTGAGAGCCTTTTCACACGACCCCTAAGATCCGCTGGCCACTTAAATTTGGACCAGAGATCTTGGGGGTTCATTTCTCTTCCTGTGTTCCCACCCCCTCCGCACTCCTGGCTGCTGTCTGCATGAGGGGAGGGAGAAAAAAAGAAAGAAAAGAATGTGGGCTTACCTCCCTTCTGCGGGTCTCGCTCTGTTCCCGGCAGCATTCAGATCTCTTAAAGGGGCGGGGGGGGGGCAAAACAACAACAAACAGAAGCAAGGAGAGGCCGGCTCTCACTACATTACAACCGCATCAGGGATTTTCACCCCCGGAGAGCAGGTACCTGAAAAGTGCGCTGGAACGCGCTTAGGTAGGCGTGGTCGCACTTAATTTTCTGTAAACTCCGGAGCTGGTGGGGAAACAATTTTAAGCTCCGGAGCTGGGAGCCATTTGCCGCAGAGTTTAGGGGTCGTGTGAAAAGGCTCATAGTGCCCAAACTGCAATTCAAAACCCACTAATTTTTTTTGCAAAGTGCCAATACAGTAATTTAACCTGTATACAGGTGGCTGTGAAGGGGCAATGTCGGGTACCACAGAAAGGGCTCCGAGTGCCACCTTTGGAACCCGTGCCATAGGTTCGCCATCACTGGTCTAGTCTTTTTTCTTTCTCAGGGTTAGGAAAAGCAAGAGGTGAAACTGTAATATTGCAGGCTAGAACTGAGGAGGTCAGGATAATTACTGTTTCATTTATTTCATGCTTTTCTCCTTAATAGCACTCATGCGCCACACCCACCGTGATTACTGAGATTATGTTCCGGATTTTCTTTCTTTGTCACCTTCTCTTTATTTTACTCATTTTTCAAAAGGTTATTTTATGTCATGTGAGGGGAGCCTCTGTGTCTCCAAATGATGATGGATTGGCTAGGGATGATGGGACCAGTATTTCAGTGGTATCAGGAAGGCCACGGGTTTTCACCCTGTTTGTTGCATTTGCAATAAGAAAAGTGGGGAATCCACAAATCAAGATGGAGGCTGAGTGAGTTAAATGGTTTATTTCATTTGGCCTGAGAACATCTCCCTACATGTGAGGTTGTGCCAATCGTTTTTCATACCTGTGCGTGTTTCTTTCCAAATGAGGTATTTTTATGGATTTTTAAAATTAAATTTAAAGCTATTTTATCATTTTCCAGTTTGAATGGTCAGCAATATACAGTATTATTCCAAAAGTTAGTGGTTGCTTTTAAAAATTATTATTCTAAAAATTATTATTATTGTGTTGTTGTTCAGTTGTGTCCAACTCTTCTTGACCCCATGGACCAGAGCTCGCCAGGCCTTCCTGTCTTCCACTCCCTCCCGGAGTTTGGTCAAATCCATATTGGTTGCATCAATGACACCGTCCAACCATCTCATTCTCTGCCGTCCTCTTTTCCTTTTGCCTCCAATCTTTCCCAACATCAGGGACTTTTCCAAGGACTCCTCTCTCCTCATGAGGTGGCCAAAGTACCGGAGCCTCAGCTTCAAAATCTGTCCTTAATACATGCTGAGGGAGATCAAATTAAAAATTGATATTAAAACTGAGATCAGTTTGTGGCTGTCTTGCTTGGGTTCTCTTATATGGCTGGCATTTCAACAAAGGGGGAGTTTTGATTAGTTTCTCAGGGCACAATTAATCCTTTAAAATCCAGTGAAGGATTTTCAACCTGTTTCAGGACAACCCACAGGAGCCCATTGGTATTCTTTTGTTCACTGGTCTGTACCATAAAACAATGCCCCCCTTCTGTTCTTTGGTGCAGGTGTTTGCTGCTGTGAAACTGATCTTCCTAGGTGGATTGGCAAAATGTTAACAAAAGCTAGAATGCTCATGCTCTGTTTTAGAGCTAGAATATTTATGTTTGTATCGGATACAGGAAAAACAGACAAATGCAATAAATTTGGGGAAATATTTACATTACTACCTCTATATATGGACTTCATTTGGGATGCTTCTAGATCACAGCTTAGAAAAATCTGCTTTTGTACCATGCTAGTTAGGGGATGCTCAAAACTCTAGTCCTTAGTATAGCTTTCCTAAGCTAAACATCAGGGTTATAGCATTATAAAGTGGACCCTTGTATAACAAATGGTTTGTATTGCATAAAATCTGTACAACATGAAAACATTCGGAGATAGGGGAAATAACAGAATTGTGTATGGGGCGAATCCGTACAACATAAAAATGGTCGCGATTAGGGATTACTCTGTTTTCAATGCATCCCTATGGGAAATTTATATAAAGGAAAATTTGCTTAACATAATTTCATTTGGAACGAATTAATTCCTTTATACATGGCACCACTGTAATTTCAAAGGCACAGGGCAGCTATTCTTCCTCAAATTAAATTCATTCTATTGGGAAACAGAAAGGGAGAAAGAACTAGTGGGAAAACAGAGTATTACAAACCAAAGAGGTCATCTGGACCCCCCCCCGACCTTTTGTGAATGAAGCAGTGCTGTTGTAGAACATAAACTTGGTTTTAGAGCACCTTTATAATCCATGCTAAATTTCAAAGCCTCTGAAGCTGTAAAGAAGAAGTGATTGCCCGGGCCAGACATCAAGTACTGAATTGAAAACAAAACGATGACACACATCTGGAATTCAGAGAATTGTAATTTCCTAGATGCTGAGATAGGATTCCATATTGTTGGAGTACAACTCCCATCATACTTTACCCCTGCCTAGGACTGATGAGAGCTGAAGTTGGGCAACATCTGTTCCCATGGCCATTCTAAAGGATTGACTGTCGCCTCTCTCAGTATGGAATCAGAACTCGACAGCATGATACATGTTCGGAGCACAGTTGTTCCTTGCCTGGGTGGATAGTTCAGTAGGAACGGAAGACCTGGCTGCAAAGCTGGTGGTTGTGAGTTTGATTCTCCACTGTGCTTCCCCAGAGAAGAATCAGCTTGAGTGGTCCCAAAGCACCTCCACAGGAAGGCAGTGGTTAAACCATGTCTGAGTAGTCACAACAGAGAAAAACCTTAAAATAATCTTGAATGAAGATATGAAGGTCACCATTTTGGAACAGAGCCATTACAAATCCAGAATTCAAAGGGAAACAACTAAGATAAAATTCATATGCATGGTGGATTGGACACCCATAAAATGGGCTAAACTTAAGTCAAGGTTTCCTGAGTTATTAGAGAGAGGCACAAAATAAAAAACTGTCAAGTAAAAAACTAAACATTTTTTATTTCAGAAACAATATGTTTCATCTTCCCTTGTCAGAACATACCAATATCATCCTATGAGTCAGGACAGCAGGCTAGAAATTGCAATCTGTGTGCAGGGACCTAGGTATGGATTATGTACCAGTGAGATATTGTGGTCCATTTGTGGGAAGAGATGAGCCACCAGGTAGATCAGTGTGGAGGATGATTTTATAGCGATTGGGAAAGATCCCATGCAAAAATCTTTTGGAATCAAGAGGATACAGTAAGATCTGGCTTGTATTACCCATAAACCTCTTTTATTTATTTATTTATTTATTTCTCACCTTCCACCACAAGACTCTAAGGTAAAAACTGCCTATAGCACCTCTACATGGCCTGTCTTCACCTTTCCCCATCTTCCCCCTCTCTTCCTCATCCATTCCCAGATCTGATTTATAGGTAAACATAAGAACATAAGAAGAGCCATGGCTGGAACAGGCCAAAGGTCCATCTACTTCAGCTTCCTGTATCTCACAGTGGCCCCACCAAATGCATCTGGGAGGACACAAGACTAGATATCTGTTTCCTGATACCACTCTCTTGCATCTCGCCCTTGAAGTATCCCAGTTTTAAGACTGGAGATGACACATCTCCATCATGGTTTGTAACCTGTGATGGACTTTTCCTCCAGGAATCTGTCCAATCCCCTTTTGAAGGCATCCCGGCCAGATGCCATCACCACCTTCTGTGGCAGGGAGTTCCACAGACTAACAACATGCTGGGTAAAAAAATATTTTCTTTTGTCTGTTCTCACTCTCCCAGCCCTTAATTTGAGTGGATGTCCCCTAGTTCTGGTATTTTGTGAGAGGGAGAAGAACGTCCCTCTATCCACTTGTTCGGTCTCATGTCCTTCATCTTTCTTTTGGCAAAGACCAATAGATTCTCTATGGGGTTCAGATCAGGTGAGTTTGCTGGCCAATCAATCAATCGATCAATCAATCAAAACTTTTAATGGCATAAATAAAAGACATATACAAAATACATTCAGCAGCACCTAATTTCGGTTTTCTAGCAATAACCAAGGCAATAATTGCAACTGACAATCAAACATAGCTCAGAGTGGGAGTATTGATACAGACTGTGGTGTTTCAGCATGATTCACTATGTATGTCATAAAACCCGCTACTTTCTTCACCCTGTCTTCCACTAGGTCATTTAACATGAACTGCATTATTTCTATATCTGGCCATCTTTTCACCTTAGATAATATTGGGCCCAGGTATTGCATGTGGGGTACAGAGTAGCTAGGGCAATACAAACACATATGTGCAAGAGATTCAATTCCTCCCAAATCGCACGAGCAATTCCTCTTGTTATACGGGATACCTTGGAACCTACCTGCTAATAGTGCTGAAGGCATTACATTAAATCTGCTGGCCAATCAAGCACAGTAATCCCATGGTCACAGAACCAGCTTTTGGTACTTTGGGCAGTGTGGGCAGGTGCCAATCCTGCTGGAAAATGAAGTCAGCATCCCCATAAAGCTCATATGTGGAAGGAAGCATGAAGTGCTCCAAAATCTCCTGGTTGACAACTGCATTGACCCTGGGCTTAATGAAGCACAGTGAACCAACACCAGCAGAAGACATGGCTTTCCAAATCAACAGAGACTGTGGAAACTTCACACTGAACTTCAAGCATTGTGCATTGTGTGCCTCTCCATGCTTCCTCCAGACCCTGGGTCCTTAGTTCCCAAATGAGATGCAAAAGTTGCTCTCATCAGAAAAGAGGACTTTGGACCATTGAACAACAGTGCAGGAGCAGCTTGACAAGAGGAATATGACATTTGATGTCCAGGATCTGTCACTGTGTGGTGGCTCTTGATGCACTAACTCCCGCCTCTGTCCACTCTTTGTGAAAGTCCCCAACACTTTTGAATGGCCTTTTCCTGACAATCCTCTCCGGGCTGCGGTCATCCCTGCTGCTTGTGCACCTTTTTCTTCCACACTTTTCCCTTCCACATAACTTTCTATTAATGTGCTTTGATTCAAAACTTTGGGAACATTCCACTTCTTTTGCTTCTGTAACTTTGGGGCTTTCCCTCCTTATGGAGGGTGTCAGTGATGGTTTTCTGCACAACTGTCAGGTCAGCAGTCTCTCCTATGATTGTGATTCCTACTGAATCAGCCTGAGAGGCCATTTAAAGGCTCAGGAACCCTTTGCAGGTGTTATAGATTCATTAGCTGATTCGAGTTGGACACTTTGAGCCTAGAATATTGAACTTTTTCACACTATTCTAATTTTCTGAGATTGTGAATTCAGGGTTTTCATAAACTGTATGCCAGAATCATCATAATCATGCCAAAGTTAGGCTTGACATATCTCGCTTTGTATGTAATGAGTCTATTTCATATATTAGTTTCACCTTTTGAGTTGACTTACTGAAATAAATGAACATTTGCACGATATTCTAATTTTTCCAGTTTCACCAGTTTCTACAAAAAAACTAATTCTCTCACCTAAGGAATTTTCACAACAAAAACCTAAACAATACAGCCTAATTACTGCATCAAATGCAGTGACTTATCCAACAGTCAATGAACATTTGGTATGTAACTTATATTCCATTGCATATTAATTGTACACCTCATTCTGCTTCTATATGTCTGAAGAAGTGGGCATGTTCCCACGAAAGCTTACATTAGAATATAATAGCCTTTAAGGTGCCACATGTTTTTGTCTTTTGTTTTGTTTTGTTTTGTTTTTTTGCTCGAAATTCTTGCACAGACTAACACAACTACCTCTCACAAACTTAAAAGAATCACCACAACATGTTGCAAATGATCGGATGACAGATAATATTATTATTGCTTGCAAGCACCCCACCAGACACATCACACATCTAGAACTCTGAAAATTCTGGGATCTGTAGCACATAAGAGCTGCGATCCCGTTGTGCAGCTCTCTGTGTGCACAACAGATTATGTTATCATCAGCGGCAAATTGCCACCAATCAAAAGCTTCCTTTGGTGATCTCAGGGTGCATATGACTTTGTTGTGTTGTGTGTGTGTCACGTGCAACCCCCCCCCAAATCAATGCCTTCAATCAGCAGCAATCATCCATGATAAAGATGAAGCATCTCCTTTCAACACATGGATTTGCACGATAGGATTTTGTCCACTACATTTTGTGTAGAATTATAAGATAAAACTGTTTCTGGTTTGTATCTGTGGTGTTTGTTCAATTGAATTCCTTCCTTCCTTCCTTCCTTCCTTCCTTCCTTCCTTCCTTCCTTCCTTCCTTCCTTCCTTCCTTCCTTCCTTCCTTCCTTCCTTCCTTCCTTCTGTTTGCTTTGTACTAAATGAAGGTAGAAGGATGTTTAGGAAACTGGTGATAGAAAGGCAGCCCACTAGGTATGTAAAAAATCACTTGTTGCTTGAAAAAGAAAGAAATTATAAGCAAAATAAATAGAAAGCCACATCCAGTACGCATTTCTTTTGGACATTTCTTCTGAAACTGCAGTGCCATCAATGAAGCCCCCTCAAAAAAGAGGGGGATGGGGTTGGACAAGAGAACAGGATCCTCTAGATCAGCGTTGGCGAACCGATGGCAGGGGTGCCAAAGGTGGCACTCAGAGCCCTTTCTGTGGGCACCCAACATCGCCCCTTCACAGCCACCTGTATTCAGGTTAAATTACTGTATTGGCGCTTTGCGAAAAATTAGTGGGTTTGGGCACTCGGTCTCTAAAAGTTTCGCCATCACTGCTCTAGATATTTATGATCTTTTATCTATTAAAAATGGAACCACTTTCTGGAGCAAAATAAACACATTTTCTGCAGAAATGGGCTACTGCATTCCAAGAATCCCCAATATCTTTATATGATTAATACCATTCCACCCATCTAGGACTTCACTGCTGAAGAAAACGGTGGGGAACCGTTTTCTTCACCTGCTGACAGCCTTCCTTGGGGGTGATCCAGTCAACATCTGTAATGGAGTGGATGAGAATGGAGTCCATCATAGACTGAAATTATGTGTGTGTTTTTCCTCTCCCTAATCCCTTTGTAACCCCCCTTTTGCTCCTTTCTCTCTTTCTGAAAATCTTTTTTCTCTCTGACTCATTTCCTATCAGCCTCTTCTTTCAGAGTTCAGAGAACTTGGTTTCTTGAACTGCCGCTCCTAGGATCTCTAAGACAGCATGACTACTGTCCATCTGGAAGTCATTTTAAGTGCAGAGTTTGTTGGGTCACCTAATCTGTCCCCATTTTTTGCCTTGCAATTACTTCAGTTATCCAATTAAGGAAAATGAAAGGGAGAACAAAGTAATTTTGTTGTTTTATTCAGTTGAAGAAAAATCACGGGCTGGCACCTCCAGATAAGTCAGGAAGAAGCCAGCTCAGCCATAATATAGAACAATAGACTGTATAGTAGTTACATTGGAGTAAAGCATTGGATGGGCACGACTCAAAAAATGGTGTTTCGTTTGTCGTTTAGGGGGTCCGTTTCGGTTCATTTTTGTTTTTCGTGACTTTTTTGCAAAAAAATTCGTTTTCGTTTCGTTACGTAACAAAACAAAAAATGAAAACGAAAACGAAAAATTGCTGTTTCGTTAGCATTCATTACAGTTCAATGTATTTGCTGCAACGAAAATGAAATGCACGACAAAATTTCTGTTGTTTCAGTTCGGTTCGGTTCATTTTGGAGACAAAATTCGTTTTTCATTTCGTTACGTAACGAAACAAAAAAATGAAAACGAAAATGAAAAATTGCTCGTTTCGTGCCCATCTCTAATCTCTGAACAGAGCTGAGGTAATAGGTTAGCTTGAAGTAAGGGTGAGGAATTGTGAAGTGAAACTTAGTATGGGTGGGGACCCGATAATTGATTGGCTAAAATGTATTCTGACCAGAATGATGCTTTACTCCAGTGGTTCTCAACCTGTGGGTCTCCAGATGTTCCTGGACTACAACTCCCATAAATCCTGGGCAGCTCAGCTAGTGACGACTTCTGGGATTTGCAGTGGGGTGTCGCTGCTGGCGCCGCGCTTGCTCCTGCTCCTGCTGCCGCCACCGCCGTGGGCCTCCTCCTCCGCCGGGGAAAGCGAGCGGGGCGCCAGCAGCGGGATCCCGGGGGAGGAGGAGGAGGATGGGCACCTCCGCCTCCTCTTCCCCAAGGAGAACAACAATGAGAAGCCCGGTTTTGTCCGCCGCATTTCCGCCGCGTCCCTCCTGCGGAGCCCAAGTGGCCGCCGCAGCGTTTTGAACTGGCTAATGAATGCTAACAAAACAAAGGCAATTTTTCGGCTCCTTGCGCTCCTCAGCCTTTTCCTCCACCGGCCGCCCGCGGGAGAGAAAGGAGGAGGAGGATTTTTTTTGCAAAAAAAGGGGAGAAAAACCCCAGGCGGCCCGGTGCCGCAGACCGGGGGTTGGGGACCACCCCCTAAACGACAAACGACAAACGAAACACCATTTTTTTGAGTCGTGCCCATCTCTATCAGAGATATTAGAGTTTTTCCATTAGAGCTTAGACACCTACTACTCCCTTAACTTTCCTAGGTTTGTTATCTAGGCATCCTTCAGAAGTTTGAAACATTCAGTTAGAACAATACAGGTCCAGTTTTTAACTAGCTTTCTCTCTATGTTGTTGAAGACATGGATACAATATAATGAGTATTGAATCTCAACCAAACAGGTGTTAGATCATATTGGAGTATTGGTTATTAGATCTAAAGAACTGTGTATTTTAGGGGAGGTCTCTGCCAGACTTCGTTTGTCTGGGTATGCTTAAGAAAGTGGAAACAAACAACGGAGCTTATTAGGATTAAAAATAACTTCTAAATAAGAGACCAGTGTGTACCAGTTCACCTATTATGTTACTTTCTTGAAGGTCACAGATAATGAGCAACTGCTTATAGGTGTGGGAGGCCCTTAGTACAGGGATGTAATTAGCAGCTATGTTAGTTACTTGAAAATAGTACATATAACCTATATATGTGGATATAAACAAGCTATTGATTATTCAGGGAACATTATGTGGGGTGAACTGCAGTGTAGGGTGTACTACATGTGTGCTGGTTACATATGTGAAGAATAATACTGGGGAGGGCGTATTTGGTGACCCCACAAGTTCTAGCTTTGGGCTTGAGGCCTGGCATCTCATTTACCCATTTGATAGTAGAATGCTAGTGCAGGAATTCCCTTCATTGGCTTGAGCTCTCAGTGGCTGTGGGGATATCTCACTGCCAATGCATCTACTTCTCAGGTGATTGGTGCAAAAAAAAATTGAATATCCCCACAATTCCTTGGAAATAAGACCAAGGATAATGGATTTGGACAGTAAACTATATCTATCTATCTATCTATCTATCTATCTATCTATCTATCTATCTATCTATCTATCTATCTATCTATCTATCTGTCCATCTATATATATGCCCCATAGTTTTTATATGGGACAAACTATATAGATATATATATAGATAGATATAGATAGATATAGATATAGATATAGATATATATAGAGTTTACTGCCCAAATCCATTATCCTTGGTATATATATGGGGAGAGATATCTATCTATCTATCTATCTATCTATCTATCTATCTATACTTTCTTTGCCTGGACAAATGAAGGCCTGGTCTGTTGTTTGTTGCTCTTGATGTTGTTGTTTTATTGACAATGTTAAAGGCACAAAAATACAGTTTCAGTTGCCCTCTTCTTTTTATTATCTTTTTAATTAATTTTTAAATAATTAAATAATATCATTTAAAATTTAATAATAATAATAATAATAATAATAATAATAATAATAATAATAATAATAATAATAATAATAATAATAATAATAATAATAATATGTCTGTGAAGATTCTCAGTCATCCAGGTGAGTTTATCTGGAAGTTGAGTCATGGCTACTGGACTTCTTTTTGAGAGATAGAAACGTTTCGCTGCTCATCCAAACAGCTTCATCAGTCTGAATACAGCTTTTGCGGGTCCTCCATCTTATAGTCAGCTTTGACCTCTTGTCACCCAGGTCTGAATTAGGCTCATAAGATGAACAATGGCCTGAAGAGTAATAATAATATCTTTTTCATTATTAAAACTTTATTCCACTACAGTAACTGGGAGTTGAGTCATGGCTACTGGACTTCTTTTTTGAGATATAGAAACGTTTCGCTGTTCATCCAAACAGCTTCATCGGTCTGAATACAGCTAGTGCAAGAGACCTTCTTATAGTCAGCTTGACCTCTTGTCCCCTGGTCTGATTGGCTCATAAGATGAACAAAGCCTGAATAGGCTCGTTAGGGAGACATTAGTGTCCATGGCCTTAAGGTAAACAATGGCCTAAGGTGCTGAAACCCATCCGTTAGCTGTGACCTGGTGGTGAAGGCTCCTTGATTTGCCTGGGTACTTTGGAAAGTAGAGCCTGATAAGTAGCAGATAGACTATGCTGGAGCCCACCACCTCTGTTGAGGGAGGGATTTTCAATGCTAACATGAATGGCTTCCCTTACTCCTCTCTCAAACCACCTCTCTTCTTTGTCTAATATGTGTACATCCTCATCTTTGAAAGAGTGGCCTTTTTCCTTCAAATGGAGGTGTACTGCTGATTCTGGTCCTGAGCTGTTACCTCTCCTATGTTGGGCCATTCTTCTGTTTAATGGCTGTTTAGTTTCTCCAATGTAGAGGTCTGAACACTCTTCACTGCATTGGACTGCATATACTATATTGCTCCTTTTCCACTACAGTGTACACTCAGTAACAATACAAGCTTCCATGGGAATGCCCATTAACATCAAACTAACATTTCATTGTACTAAACATTGCCAGTCATGGGTTTTGAAATATTTCACAACACTTACGAAAATAATGAATCTAATATCAAGTTTGCACTGATGCCAAAAGAGAGGGAACCAATGCAACAGTTTGCCCATTTTGCTCAGAAATGCATGTATTGCTTTGTTATTAATAATGCAATGTTCCAACTGATGGGTCATTGATCCAAGAGCCTTCCCTAGTATTGATGAGATAATGCCAGTGAGATGAGCAATGTTCAATTCTGGTTCTCTTTGCATCAGCAAAATGGAAGAAAGTATGTGGATTTTATAGAGTTTTTTAAAAATTATATTTATATTCTCACTTTCCAAAAGACATATGTCATCCTGACCTGGGGACTTTCTAAGTTTTGATTTCGGAAACAAATGATTTGCTAGAAAATGACTAATAAACTGAATGAATAAATAACTGTAATAAAAAAATCCCCCTTTAGGTTATGGCAAGGAACATGAACACTTGTTTATTTCCACTGATGTGATCTCATTGGGTTCAACTGTGTGGCTTTCTGCAATCAGATGTTTAGCTTTAACACTTAATAATGTCTTTACTGGGTGGTATTTATGAATCATATGTTATTTTTCAAGTTACTCTGTGAATTTGTTGTACTGTGTGCACAATGAAGACTTCTGATTTCTCTTCCATGTTAACAACTTTATCATGTAGTTAATGGAGTATTTGGTTTCTTTTGTTTTGTTTTGTTTTTATCCAGATATACTTGCAAATAATGTATGGATGTGCAGATATATCAGTCCCATTTCGGTCCACAATTTGCCCCCTGCCAAGTGTATTCCATGTCAATTCTATGCAGACTTTTGTTTAACAGTGAAAGGCAAAATATTTCTGTGTCCCTTGTTAAAATGGGCAGTGTGGGTGGATTGACTACCCCCGCTGACTTGTGCAGCCATTTTCCTGCTCAGTCAGGAAGATCTGCAAATGCATTTTACTCCAAGCTCAACCAACCAACCAACCAACCAAACAGTCAGGCAAAAACAGAATAGGCCCAGGGTAAATTTCTTGTGCATCCCTAATACAGAAATGCACAGGAACAATGAGATTAATATGCAACTGCATACATTCTGGTGGTGGGCAAGAGGGCACCTTGGCGATACCGGGCGGAGAACATCCTTTTGTTATTTCAATATGGATTAAGAAGAGAAACACCAAAAGGCAGCCATTATACAAAGCACTTATTGGGGCAGAAAGGATAGCAAAAGAAAGCAGAACCTGAGTGAAGAGCCAGAGCCAGGAATAGAAGTGTGTATTGATAAATGGTTACATACACTTATGCAAGCCAGACGCCTGGCCAGCAAAGCTATGCGTGTATACTAAGCAGGAGCCAGACACAGATAGGACACTGACTCTGTACTTGTAGTAAGGAGGGAAGCAAGATCAGGGTAGGTGGAAGTAGCTAGAGGTGAGGCAGCTCTCCAGTTTGCCTGCATGGAATAGCTTCCAGAGAACAAGGGTGCTTCTTCCTTCCCCAGTGCACATGCTGCTAAACCTTAGCATTTTCCTGTAAGGTTCAGGTGCTTGGGGGTAGGTGGGTGACCTCCCCCGTCCCCCTCATGCCCACCTTGCTGCTGTATCTTGTGTTTGGAGTGCGGTTGTGGCTCAGAGGCGTGACCAGGATTTGTAGCACCTGGGAACAAAGTTCGTTTTTGCACCCTTCCTGCCGCCACCCCACATCACACCCACCCAGCAACAGGGGGCCCAAACCCCGCAGGCGTGGGGTGGGTGCGTGCGTGCACCTTACACCTCTCCCACCAAGGCAAGAAAGAGGAGGAGGTGGGCACCGCAGCCACTGTGCTCCTGCCTGCCTGCCTGCTTTGCCGCTCGCGGAGGTGTGCCATCACCAATCCTTAGGGGAAAGGAGGACTGCTGGGCGCTGGGAGGGTGCACAGCTTCCTCCTCCTGCTCCCCCTCCAGGCGTCCCCAGATTGCTGTGCCTGGGGCAGATGTACCCTTCTGCCCCTCCTAGATACACCCCTGCTGTGGCTACTCCAAGAAGGGCCATGGACTGCCTGCATCATTTATTATTTCCTTCATGTATATCTGTTGTTCTTCCCAGGAGCAAAAAGCAGCGTAAAGTCAGTCAGTTTGAAAGAATGTGACTGGCCCAAGGTCACTTCATGAGTCTCAAAGCCAAGTAAGGATTCGAAACCAGGTCTGCTCAAGTCACTGTCCAATATTCTTAACTATACTCCACTGGCTCACTCTGGAACAAATCTTGGAATGGTACATTTATTTATTTATTTATTTATTTTTTTTTTATGTATTTCTATACCACCCGTCTTCCATAGTGGAACTCCGTCTTTTTACTCATTTACTCAAAAAGTAATTTGATCTTGTTACTCATACTGCTTTTAAAAAGTACTTGTTATCCTGCACATTATTTTGTCCATTACTTTTTTTAAGGGTGAAGAGATTCAGGAGTTGACAAAAGAATTTTACAAAGCTTTAAAAAACTGTTTAAAAATACCTCAGAATGCCCTTCAAAGTAACTTTTTAAACTGGCTAGAAAAGAGTGCTCATTACACCAAAGAAGTTATTCCATTCTCACTTGTGGGGTAACTTTTTAAATGTAACTTGATCACTCCCCTAGTCCACCATTTTTTAAAAAAACAACTTGTTACAGATAACTGTGTCTCCTTACATCCAGGTTCTAATGTGGAATTTATGCTCTCACGGGCCATTTATCCATTTTTACTTCAAGTTAATCCGTCACAAGAGGGAGTCACAGATCTTTGTAGTAGAGAGAGCTGCCAGAAAGCCTTCCATTTCTCTTATGCATTTTATGCAGTAGATCTTTTGTTCTTTGCCAAACCAGATCCTGGCTCTGGTAGCTATGTTATTTTAAAAAGTCAATTTCTTGGCAAAGAGAGCTGAACAGCATCAATAAAACAATACATAATAACAAGATGTATTGCATTTAATGCAATATATATTTTTAAAAAGTTTAGAGTACATAATACTGTACTCATATCTGAAATTCCCTTGAGAGTACATAATGCTCCTCATATCTGAAATTCCCTTGAATGACAGGTTCTAATGTATTGGTTCCATTTCCCTCTCACTTATGTGTGTATTTCATAATAAGTTTTACAAGCTGTATAAGAAATTTGGGACTTGTACTGGCAGATCTCAGTCCACCAGGTAAAATCCCAGAAAACTGCTATACCTATCCAAATCTCACAGCAAGGAGCACAATATTTATTTATTTATTTATTTATTTATTTATTTATTTATTTATTTATTTATACAACTTATATGCTGCTGTATGTACATATATATGTACATATATATATATATATATATATATATATATATGTACATATACATATATATATGTACCACTGTATAAGGAAAGAGAATAACCGTCTGAAGGGGTCAGTCATGGCAGGAAAGGGAAAGGCCATTGGGGTACATTTACTTTCTGTCCCCATTTAAACTTGAGGCATTCGTAAATACCACCAGGCTGCAGCTGGTATGGGCCAGGAGAACGGTGAAAGATTGTATGCAGAAGTCCCTGTCTATTTGTGGGGGAAACATGAGCCTCTCTGGCCTCTTTGCTTCCAAGAAGCATTTATTCGTCTCTCTTTGAAGTCCTGTTTCTTAAGCCCTTTGCTGTCACACAGGGAACCTTTCAGTGGGGGGTTTGCTGAGCCATGTGTTTGTAATGTTTTCATCAGGTTTGATGCTCCACTCTGTTGGGTTGCCCGGGAGCAGGGCTCCTCTCCAAAATGAACTCCACAATTAGGACCCCTTTGACTTCCATAGGCATGATGGCAGCCCTCCAATTTGTATAAATCACTCCTTCAAACTGTCTCCCTTCTAATTGACCTCAGGTCAGATTTTAACCTTCTAATCAGAATCCTTCCAACGGCTTCTGCTGATGCAACACCCCCTGATTTGGAGATGGCGCTGCAGAGATAGAGCAGAAAAGGTGGCGTGTGCAGATGGGCCCAGGCTTCGTCCTTGACATTTCTGGTGGGAACGTTGGGGGGTGGGGCTCTGCCAAGGGCTCTGAAAGACCCTGCTCAGTCATTAGGTGGGTGGGACCAATGGCCAGACTCTATAGAAGGCACTTTGTTTTCACCTGTCATATAGCGTCAGGCACTTACTTACCCAGCCTGGTGGAGGAAGCCTAGTAGGGCTCTGGGAGTTGAGTCATGGCAACTGGGCTTCTTTTCTAGTGGGATCGAAACCTTTCACACTAGTCATCCAAGTCGCTTCCTCAGACTGAAGAAGCTACTGGGAGGAGTGGCGAAATGTTTTGATCCCACAAGAAAAGTTGTCCAGTTGCCATGACTCAACTCCCGGAGATCCGAGCTAGGCTGCTGCACTCAGAAGTAGGGGAAGATGCTGTCCTGTCACAAATGCTTAAGTAATGATTTTGTCCAGGTGGCTTCTTTGTATGGAATGGGGCTTGGGGGGGGGGGCAAAGTACCATAGCTTTCTTAGCCTCAGGACGGAAGCACAGTGTCCACAGCAAGACTTACATGCCATTTCATCATTGTGTACCTAGTGTGTCATGTGGGAAGGAGGTCCACATTCCACTCTCAAACATATATGGGCCTCTTTCTATGTTATGGCAAGGGAAGGGCAAGGATTTCTCTGGTCCATCACTTCAAAGATCATTTGGCCAGTAGCATTTGCTGCAGGTACCAAGTTCCTTAGAAAAGGAGTTGGAATCAAAGCTTACAAGGCTTAGTCTTTTGGAGTTCATCTTCTAGAATCCATCAATAAAACTAGCCAGAGTTTTATTTATTTCATTTCTGTCCTGCCCATCTGACAGCAGGGCCCCTTGGGATGGTTCACAGCACATGAAAACAACAGAAAAACAATCATCAAAGCAAAACAGGAAAAACTAAACATCTTAAATTAAATTACATCTCAGTACAATTTAAAAGCAGAGACATCATCATTAGTTATATTGACTGGGGAATTCATTGAGTTCTCATCTAAAAAAATAATAATATAAAAAATAAAATGGGTTTTTTTCCAAGCCATGGCAGGAAGAGTAGGAGCTGTCATGGAAGGGAAAGGAGTTAGCCAGAATTACATGAAATAAGAAGATGCCAGATACCATGTAAGTAAGGGAGGGAATGAAGAGAAAACAAGATGGGGGGGTTGTAAGAATGTAGATCTATAGCAGAGCCTTAAGCAGTGGTTTACCTTATTATTTCTCCTCTCTTTTTTTGTGCGTAACAGTGGTGTCAGGTCACACTGAGAAACTGGGCAAGCACAGAGCGATAAAATTTAACTTGTTTTCTAAGGTTTAAGGCATTTGTTGTCTGCTGGAAAAGTTGTCCGGTCTCTCCTGTTGATGCTGTCGTTTTAAGGAGGCGAATGGTGCTCCCAAATCAGATATAGTGACTTCAAAGAAGCAACACTCCCCGAATGTATGAGTTACAGCACACTTTGAATTGGTCTCTGGGAATGCTCAGCCGGGGTCACTCTAAAGTGATGTCACCTCCTTGCACTCTTTGGATCTTTCCCACGCTCCCTTCTTTTCCCACACTCCCGTGCGCAAGGGTAGCCCCGTTCATATTAGCGCAGAAAGTTACAGCCTTCCACTAAGGTCAGTCTCTTCTGGGTTTGTGACACAGGCAAACTTTTCTTCATCAGTGTCAGCTGTAAAATTTATGTTTCCATAATCTGAAGCAGTGGGAGCTTATTCCTGAAGGAAGAAAGAGACTCCACCCCAGTTCCATTCAACTTCATGTATGAAAACCATTTAGTTAAATAAAAATATTATTTATTTTTTTAAAAATACAACTTAACACCACACTAAATGTCATCCAATACTTGAGTTAAAAAGGTTTGGGGAAGCACAGTTATGGAACACTGTCCCACATGACAGCAACAACAGAAGTTTTTATTTTTATTTTTTAGTATTTTTACGTTGCATTTCTCCTTGGAAAATGACCCAAGGTGGCTTACAGTAAGGAGAGATTGTACAATTAAGACACAATCAGTTTGAGAACCAGGGAATTAAGGGGCATCTTGCAGCATTATAAGGCAACATTAAAGTTAACAATTGATAATATAGTGTAAATGCAATCACACAAGGGGAGATATAGTCACAAAGTTATAAGTGGTTATAAATACAAAGTCTTTGTAGCCATGTATGGTAGATTCATAAAAAGGCACAGGTAGTCCATCATTCAGGGAGAACTTGCCTGAAGAGAAAGGTCGTTGCTTGTTTCTAGAACGTTCCCACCCATGTTCCATATTAAGCTCTTGTATATTCTCCCTTTCTATAAGAAGGGACAATTAATTAAAATGGTCAGGATTTTCCATTAATTCAGAGAAAATGCCCACAGCGTCACCATTTTCAGTAACCTCTAACTTGTTCTGATTTTGCTTTTAAATTCTTATGGCTTTACAAATTATCCATTCCATGAGACCGGGCCCAATATATAGCTATATTCCTCACAGACCGCAATGACCCTATCCCAGTGGTGGCAAATCTTTGGCACTCTAGATGTTTTGGACCACAACTCTCACAGTCCTTTGTCATTGGCAATACAGGCTCAGAATTCTGGGAGTTTGTGGTCTAAAACATCTGGGGTGCCAAAGGTTCTCCACCACTGGCCAATCCTAGGAATCTAAACTTACTCTACTTTTCCACAACACAATCATATGCATCTATTGATTGTCCTTCTTCCTTAAACCTGAACAATGCTTACCTTCCTTTGGGCTATAACTTCAGTTCATTTGTAAAAGTTGCTCCTCTCTCTGAAGGTAAACTGAGTTGGTCAAATGAGTTTTGATGGTATGTTTCAAGATGTGTTTCAACCAGCTTTAGTGGCCTTTTGTTCAGAAAAAAATGTCACATTGGAATTAACTCTCTCTCTCTCTCTCTCTCTCTCTCTCTCTCTCCATTTGTCTGGTGTGATGCCCCACTTCAATGCTTGCGACATCTGTTGTCCTTGCAGTATCGTTTGCAGACACCTTGCCTTCACAGAACATTTCCATACAGCTTTGTCCAGTGAAGGGACCCCTAAGACACCTTCACTATAGAGCAGATGGTCCAGTCAAACTGGATGTTGTTGCCACCCCAAGCCCTACTATCAGGCCTCCTCAGTGCAGACAACAACTGGGCGTCTGGTTTGCAATGAGCACAAAGAGCCCCTTCCATTTTAGAAACTTACCCCTCATCAGCTGAGGTTGTAGAAAGCTTCCAACCACCAGGACTACAAAGGAATGTCTGAAAAACACATCCTAGGAGGGGTCCTAAGGAGGATGCATCCATGTGTCCATGTTTCAAGTCAAGATGGGGTAAGAGTGATCTATATGGTTTGAATTTCTTGACTCTTCTTGTTATAGCTTCAACCCGAACTTCTTGTTTTGAAAGCAAAATGTTTTATCCCCCATTTGGAGCTGGAAGATACAGTTTATAATGGCATCATGTTATTGATGTTATCTTGTGAAGTAGGGACAATGTGGCTGTAGATGAAAATGCCTCGCAGCTTTGATATCAATCTATTAGAACAGCGAATTATTTTTTGAAGATAAAATATGTTTCTGGTTTCTTGGACAAATACCATCTTTTTAAATCTGCACTGAATTAATAAATAATTCTATGTCTCTTAAATTTCTTTCGCTTTTCAGAACAGCTGCCAATATATGGTGTCTAGAGGTCAGAGTATTCCCATCGTAAACTCTCTGAAGTCAGCTGTTCAAATAATGTACTTTTACTTATAGTCCCTCTGCTGCAAGGATATTTCATGATCCTAAAGAAACAAGTGTTGCAAAGAAATGAGCAATACCTCTGACCAAAAGACTCCAATTACTATGTTGTTCTAAGTATAGTTTATGTGGTTGAACTAAAAGTTGTTCTCTTGGATGTACTGTACCCATAGGCGCTTTGTGCCCCCAAGAAGGAAGATGGAAAAGGGAAGTTTTCTATTTTCATTAATCGGCTTTAATCATCATTGAGTAACTGTAACTTTCCTTTTCAATCTTTATTTCCTTTGAAGTGACAAATCTTACAATTTTTTTCAGTTGCTAACTGACACGGTGAATCAGCGATGCTTTCGCAGTGCTTTGAAAAACTTTTCAAAGCATCACTATACCTTAAAAACAATAAGAAATCCAAAATGTCACCCCTCCTCTGCCTTCCACAGCAAAACCCCAGAAAAAGTTTCCAAATAAATGGCGTCTCCAAATGACGAGGTAGACAGCTATTTTGGCGTCCAAGATGGCGGCGCAAGCACTTGCAGCGGCTTGGCACTCCAGAGATTGGTATCTTTTAATTAATGTTTTATTTGTGTACTTTTTACTATGGACTCTGCACATTCGGGCACAAGTAATTTACAGTCGACTACAGCTTTTAACTATCGGCAGAGAAGGCTGCAGCCAGGAGGTTTCAACTTACAACATTCCAGCTGAGCTTATCAGAGGGCCTGCATATCCTTGGGCTACTCCCCCTGCTTTCCCTGCCAGAAAAAAAGAAAATGGAGAAAACGCAAGCAGAAGAGGGGCTGCAGGGCCGGACTTCAAGTGAGGCTTAGTAAAAATCCTTACAAGCCTGCATTGCCAAGTCTTTCAAATGTTAGATCTCTTCCCAATAAAATCGAGGAGTTGGAACTTACTATCTCTCTGCAGAAAAATATCCGGGATTGCTGTGCTCTGGTCCTTTTAGAGACGTGGCTGGATCCTTCATTTCCAAAGGAGCTTATACAGCTACAGGGACACTCAGCACTTAGAGTAGATAGAACTATTGAATCCGGGAAGAGCAGAGGTGGAGGGATTTGTGTTTACATAAATAACAACTGGAGCACAGATGTCAAAATAATGGATATTCATTGTTCTCCTGATTTGGAGTATCTAGCAGTGAAATGCCGCCCCTTTTATTTGCCACATGAGTTTAATGTTGTCATAATAACTGCAGTATATATACCTCCTGATGCAAACACTACTACAGCTATGGGTCACCTGCTAACTGCTATTAGCAAACAGTAGCAGGCTTACCCAGACAGCGCTGGTGGTTGCAGGTGATTTTAATCAAGCCAATTTAAAGACTGTTCTCCCTAAGTTCTATCAGTATGTTGACTGTCCCACCAGAGGGAAAAATACCTTGGACCAAGTCTATAGTAACATCATGCATGGATACAAGACTAAGCCTTTGCCCAATATAGGACAGTCAGATCATATATCTTTGTTCATGATTCCATACAGACCTCTCGTTAATAGAATCAGACCATCAACCAGAGAAATATGAGTGTGGCCAGCAGGTGCATCTCAGCAACTTCAAGACTGCTTTAGGAGCACTGAATGGGCACTGTTTGAGGAGGACAATATTGATACATATACCTCGACAGTACTGTTCTATATCAAAAGGTGCATTGATGTTGTCACTACCACCAGACAAGTACGGGTGTTTCCTAAGCCCTGGCTAAACAGAGATGTGCACCTTCTGTTAAAGGCCAGAAATGTTGCATTTCACTCTGGTGATGCGCTACAGTACAGACTACAGAGAGGCCAGAGCTAAATTGAAAAGGGGCGTCAGGGATGCCAAAGCTATGTACTGTCAGAGGATTGAACATCATTTTGAGAGCTCTGATCCTCGTCGGGTATGGCAAGGTCTGCGACAAATCACAGGGGAGAATATTAAAAATAATCTTTCTAGCAGCAGTGAGTCTTTAGCTGATCAGCTGAATCAATTCTTCAGCCGCTTTGAGGTGGAAACTGGAACCACTATCACTACAGCATCAACCATCAATAGCACACCATTAGAATCTACTACCGATAGACAACCACTTCTACTGCAGATTTCTGATGTGCAACGCGCTTTCCAGAATATTAATGATAGGAAGGCAGCTGGACCAGATGGAATCATGGGACGAGTTGTTAGGGACTGTGCTGCAGAATTAGCTGGAGTATTTACAGACATTTTAAATCTATCTTTGGGCGTTTATACACGACCCCTAAGCTGCGCTGCAAATGGCTCCCAGCTCCGGAGCTTAGAAATGTTTTCCCACCAGCTCTGGAGTTTGGAGACAATTAAGTGCGACCCCGCCCACTTTAGCGCGACCCAGCGCACTTTCCTTGTACCTTCTCTTTGGAGGTGAAAAAAAATTGATGCGGATAAGAGTGCCGGGCTCTCCTGGCTTGTCTGTTGTTTTTTTGCCTCCCGCCCCTTTAAGAGCTCCTTGAGACGGAACCAGGAAGTAACGGGGCTCCTAGCAAGTTCGACCAGCACCGGCAGGTTAGTAAAGGCTTCTTTTGTTCTTTTTTCCCCTCCCCCCCCTCACGCAGACAGGAGCAGGAAGTTATACGAGGTACTACTGTAATCTTATACTTACCAAAAAACTAAAGAACTTATAATTGATTTTAGGAGGAAGAAAGATGTACATTTACCATTGTATATAAATGGTGAGGAGGTGGAGAGGGTTGGTAGCTTTAAATATCTGGGCACTTACATCTCAGAGGACCTCTCATGGACTGCAAACACCAATATGGTTGTGAAGAAGGCACAGAAGAGGCTGTATTTCCTGAGAATGCTCAGGAAGATAAATTTATCTCAGCATCTACTTCTGTCTTACTATCACAGCACCATTGAGAGTGTCTTAACTTATGGCATACTATCATGGTATGGGAGCAGCTCTGTGGTGGACAAAAAAGCTCTACAGAGAATAATTAAAATTGCCCAGAATGTTACTGGGCTCCAGCTACCAATCCTGGATGACATCTTCACATCTCGCTGTTTGAGGAAGTCACACAACATTCTGAGGGACTCTACTCATCCTGCTCACAATTTCTTCGAACTGTTGCCATCTGGCAGAAGATACAGAACAATTAAAACTCGGACCACACGTCTTCTGAACAGCTTTTATCCCAGAGCTATAATTGCACTTAATAATGAACCCAAGAACCACCAGCAGTGAGCACTTGGACAGGATTACCTAGCATGTTGTGTAGATGCTTGTGTTTTTAGGGGGGGTGGTTGGTGGGTGGGGGAGTGTTCGGGGATTTTTAAGTGTGTGTGTTGAAGGGTTTTTTAAATGTGTGTGTGTGTGTGTGTGTGTGTGTGTGTGTGTGTGTTGAATCTGGTCTCTGGGTGTCTGAATTTCGTTGTATGTGTATACTGTGTATATACACACAATGACAATAAAATTATTATTATTATTATTATTATTATTATTATTATTATTATTATTATTATTATTATTATTATTATTATTATTATTATCATCATCATCATCATCAATGTCAGCAAACACATGTAATGGAAACAAACCAAAATGGTGTGATCATATCAGCATCTAAAAACCAGTAGCTCCTAACAAGGACACAGAAATTTGCAGATAGGAATGCTCTCAGCATGAGCTAGCTCGCTTTGGCAATTACATCATCTCATTGCTGGCAATGGCGGGCAAACCATTCCATCCTCACAGCAGACCAAAACATTAGGCTAAAATGCCTATGCACTCACCCTCACAGATGCACTCAGAAGAAGAGAATCAAAATACTCTACAGTACTCATATGTGAATGTTGCTGTTGATTGTACTCTAGAGCTGTGATTATTCCAGCTCCTTGTATTCCTCCTCTGCAGTATCAGGGTGGCTTCCAAGTTGTCAAAGGTTGTCCCAAAATCACATGTGTCCTGGAAGGTCCTACCAGGCAGGTAGAAGCTTCAGGTGTGTTCCTGCATGTCGACTGGTTATCTAAGGAACAGCCATACTAACTGCAGGGGAGTTCCTCACCAGAAGGCTGGTGATGAATTCGCTGGAGTAGCTGTGCTACTCCATCAGAGGCATCAGGTTGCATCAAGTTGCCTCTGATGTTAGATGAACAGAGGCATGAGTTGTGCCGCTCCCTCTGCTTCCTCCCCATTCCCAGTATTGTATCCCAAACAAGCCAGAACAGAGGGGACACAGTGGGGCCAGTTCGCATGGGGCTATGATTTTGAGGGGGGCTAATCCAAGAGAGGTAAAGGGTTCTATTTTGCAGCAAATAGTAAAATTTGAAAGAAGATTAATACAGATGAAATATAAACAAATAAATGCAGATAACAGGAACCAATTCTAAATTTCAAGTGACAATTCAGAGTAAATGAGGTGGCACAGAAAAAGTTTGTTGAGATGTTAAGTGGTGTTTCACCAGAAGCTAGCAACAGCTCTGACTTGCCTTAGCCACTGCCATAGTTTGACAAATAAATTGCAACTCATTCTGACTCAGTAGGGGCAGCTTAGTGGTCATGGGCCACAGGGCCTAGGCCAGTGTTGGCGAACCTTCGGCACTCCAGATGTTTTGGATCACAACTCCCACAGTCCTTTGTCACTGGCAATACAGGGTCGGAATTCTGGGAGTTGTGGTCCAAAACATCTGAAGGGCTGAAGATCCTTCTGCAACCAGAAGCAGCAGGATCTTCAAACACTTCAGTGGCAGCAGAGAAGACAGAGGCAAGCTTTGTTCTTACTGTATAACCAAGCAATGCTGCCAAATATAACATTAAAAAGGATGGTTGGGCTATCTAAAGCAACTATGCTGCTGTTTTCTTACATTTAAGCTGTGTTCTGCTGTCACCTGCAACGATCACCCTATAACCCAATGAGTCAGCACTAAATCTTAAGTGATTGTGCTAGATCAAAGTTTACTCTATAGTCCAGATTTTCCTCCTTTTTAAACAAAAGGGAGAGTGCCAGTAGAACTGAAAAAAAAAAATCTTAAGGATGATTCACACCCCGGTCAGCATCTCTTTACCCTGTTACCATCAGGCAGAAGATATCGTAGTATAGCCTGCCGCACCGTGGGCTGTCAGACTGCTGAATGGGAAATAATTCCAGGACAAGTATAGAATGACTGACCTGTGGGTCGGTGCATTCTGTGTCAAGTACACAGGGTGCAATAAGACTGAGTGGTTGCTAGTGGGATGGGGTTGGGATGGGGGTGGAGGTGGGCAAGGGAGACTCAGCTAATTTCATTGTGCACATGTTGTACATTGACAATAAAGGTATTATTATTATTATTACTTAGCCCCCAACCTGCACGGTCCAGTCCCATCCAAGCATTGCCAACAGGAACGTGGCCCTGTGTTTCCTCTATCAGTCTCTTTCCCTCATTTTTTTGGGGGGGGTGGGGGTGGGGGTGGGGGCGGGGTTGTCAAATCATAATTTATATGTTGTTTCCTCTACCACACACAATATCTAGTTTAATTTAAACCATATGTGTTCAGTACCTTTGTTTACCTCTTTGAAAGAGGAAGGCTCTTCTCACACATCACTAATTGGATTTCCTTTAAGAGTGCCTTTTCGGCTGGGGAGTGGATGGTTGTTTTCTATTAAGCTGCCCTGACTTTTGTCAAGTTGGCTGATTCATCTGCTCTGGTGCCATCTACCCTGACTGGGAGCAGACCTCCAAAACACAGGGCTTTCCCAGGCCTTCTGTTTCCCATGCTTTCTAAAATCCCCTCTGGGATCCCCGGCCACATGCACGCCTGTGCTTGGCCCCCGTTTGTTTACTACCAATATGAGAATGGCACTGATGATGTGAGCCTGTTTGGGGAAAGCAAGACGGCGCATGTTAGAGCCAGTGCAGTCTGAGCTTCTAGTAAAACCAAAAATGACCACGCGGAGGCTCTCATACCTGAAGCATAACCTGAGAAGGTAAGATTTGCTGGGAAACAGTGCTAGGAAAACAACAGGAAAAGTGGTTGATGGAAAGCATGGATTTTAGTTTTCAAAACCTGAGCAATGCTCTGAAGGATAGGTCATTAATTCATAGGGTTATTATATCTCCAAGGAAGCTTAATAGCACATTACAACAACATCAACAGAGGTGGGGAACTGAGGCACAATCTGTCTCCCATTTATCATGCTGCCCTTTCATTCATCCCCGGACAAATCAGAACCACTTCACACCTCCACCAAGAAGGCCACTACGGGTGTTGACAAGGGCTGCCTAGGTGTGACTTTCACACACCCTGGGCCACTGTCCATCTAACGAGCCTATTCAAACCACGGTGGGGTGAAACCAAGGTGAACTATAAATGCAAAGCCTCCCACCAACATTCCTCAGACTGAAGAAGCTACTTGGATGAGTAGCAAAATGTTTCAATCCCAGAAGAAAAGAAGTCCAGTAGTCATAAATCAGCTCCTGGATTACCTCACCTGGATGACTGAGAATCTCCACTGATGTGACAATTACATGTACATGCAACAAAGGTGTAGGCTTTGAGACATGGATTGAGTACACCATTGTCGTCATCACCACCACCTCATGCAACTATTCCACCAAGGCATTGCACTGTTACAACTGTTGCCCGTTAAAGAGAGTTTTACTCGTCAACATAATCAACCTGCTGCACTTTGAGAACACACGATAATTTGCTAATGTGCTTGGTTTATACAAAATAATCATGGATCGTTGTTGCTGAAAGGCTGATGGGGGGGAGGGGTGTAAAAGGTTAGAGGAGCAGACTGCTATGTGATTTTAAAGTTCAGATGCTGGGTATACTTGCAGAAGCCCCGTCTTCCTTCCTACCATAGAAAGTTTGTGAGAAAAGCCTTTTTTTCTGTGAAGCTATTTTTGCCATTTACTTAGCTGTGCATTATCCTTGCCTGTGGGAACACCCTCTCTGGATGTGGGAAATGAATACCCTTCTTCCCCACAGACCTTTGAGCACACTGATGCGATCTCTGAACAATGCTTTTATTTCTGCACAAACCCACCCTTTAAGAGCTAAAGCTAGGAGGAGGCGTGAATGTATGATTTTTGCCTGTTAGTGTTCGCTTGTGTCGTGCTCTTTCATGTCTCCCCTGTGTGTGTGTGTGTGTGTGTGTGTGTGTGTGTGTTCTGCTAAGGCTCTCATCCTACTCACATCTACAGGGAAGAAAGTTCCCTTGAAGTCATTAGGACCAACCTCTGGGTAGACAAGCTTGAGACTGCACTCAAGGGGAAGGAAGAGACACATGAAAACCCCAAGGGAGCCAATCCATGTTTCATTTCCTGCATGATACAGACAGTCCGGCTCAAAGCAGGCACATCACATTTGGTGGTGAATGATGCTTCCGGCTTTGAACCACAACATCTGCTGGGGGGAAAATACAGAGAAGTAGGGCCTTGTGGTCGCTTCCCTGAGGTTTGATGAGAGAAGCGATTGCTTAAACACAACAGGCATCACAACTGTTGTGTATAATTGGCGCTGTCAACTGGATTCAGTCACAGCTTACAGAATTAGGATGACAGGCAACTTTATTCACTTGGGTCTGTTCACAGCCACAGCAAACCACTGCTTGTTGGATGGTTCCTCCATTGTCCATCTTTATAGATCAGCAGGAGCCACCTCTCAAGTACCATGAAAAGATTGCAAACTGGGTGTTATTTGATAGGCTTTTATTGCATGCTCTTTGACAGAAATAAGGGGGACATTCTTTTCCTGCTGTATGTTCCAAATCAACTCCCCCAACTTTAAATACTGGGCAGTAGCCTACTGCCAGTTCCAGCTAAGAGCAAACCCTATGAATCAGTGGCTAGTGCTACAGGTAAACCAACATGTACCAGATGGTAAACCAACATGCACCATGAAATACCATGAATCAAAGGGTGACACTATTTGTTGCTCTATGGCCAAGTGCCTTGGGAGGGCACCGTCAGGTTTCTCTGAGCCACCAGATACAACAGGACCCCCTAATCCACAGGATCATTATCCACTGATTCACTGAGCCATGGTCAGAGTTTTCTATAATGTCATTACCAGAACTGGCCCCAAGAGGGCACCAGTTACCATGCAATGTATAGTGTTCAATGTTCATAATTTGCTATAATCAGCATTTTCCAGCATCTGTTGGGGGTGGGGTGGGGAGCCCTTGGAGCTAATCCTTAGCAGATAACAGGGTCTTAATGTACTTGGTACACCATTGTACAGAGAGCAAGAACTGAAATTCCCTGCATGTGTATGAGCTGTCCCTTGTTGCCTTTATTATATTTCAGCCATCCCTAATCCGGTCCATTACATATTTTAGACCCATAGATTTGCACATGTCTTTTAAAAGACAGGCTGGCTGGAAGGCTTATTTTATTTTTTCTGGTCGCCCCAATCCAACATGGTAAGTTTGTGTTTTTCTCCCCAAATAATAGTTCTTAAATCTTTAACAAAGAGGAAAGTATCATGGCTGGCTTTAAGCACTTTCTATATGGAGATTATGCACTACATTTACGGAAGGCATCCTTCTGGCGAACTGCATATTTTTTAATGTCCTTCCTGCTTTTTGGCTATCGTTTGTTAATTAACTATGGACTAGAGATGGGCAATGAAACGAACAATTTTTCGTTTCCGTTTTCGTTTTTTCGTTTTGTTATGTAACAAAACAACAAACGAATTTTGTTTCTAAAATGAAACGAAACGAACAGAAACACCGGAATTTTTGTCGTGCGTTTCGTTTCCATTACTGCAATATGAGTGAATTGCTTAAAATCCTAAAAAAAAAATCACAAAAATAAATGGTAATGAAATGGTAATGAAACAAACGAAAATGAAAACAATTTTTTTGCAAAGATTTGCGAAAAACGGAAATGAACCGAAACGGACCCTCCAAACGACAAATGACAAAAGAAATGCCATTTTCCTGCTCCGTGCCCATCTCTACTATGGACCTCTAAGTCAGAACTGACTTGTAGTGACCCTAATAGTGCATTCAAGGCAACTGAGGCTTGGCTTTCCAATCATTCTCTCTTCTCAAGAATCCTACTCTATCCAGGGGTTTAAGGTTATCCTCAGCACCCTTGACAAACTGGGAGGATGGGCTTTTCTGTTTGCTAGTAGGTCCCCATGGGGTTTACATTAGGTCTCTCCCATCCAACCGCAATAATGTGCATGTTTTTTTATTCCTTATTATTCTTTGTGCATATTGTTATTAGTTCAACATTAGTACCTCACTGCAGAAAACAACAGCTGAAGAGGGCACAGGGCATTTTGCTAATTGCTGCACAGTTCCATAATCCCTCTGCTCCACTGGCAGCTTGCTTTTGTGCTAATAACACCAATTAATTTTCTGCTTTAACCCACCCCCACAAAAGAATAACGGAAATCATTTTTTAAAAATACCACGAGGAACAACAGATGTGACTTCACCACGAAGGATACGAAAGGCCATGTATCAGAAGCAGTGATTTAAATGTGTGGGTACTATGCTAGGTGCTAGGTCTTTATTTCGGTCACTGACCAGACAAAGTACAAAATACATTCCACGTAAAACCAAGATAAAAGCTTATAAAAACAATAAAGCCACACAAGAACAAGCATAAGACAATGTCATAACTTTGTCAACATACAGTAATAACTTGGTTTACGAGCATAATCTGTTCCGGAAACATGCTTGTTTCCAAACTGCTTCATAAAACAAGCCACTAACCAGCCTGATTTGTCCATTTCCCTGATTTGTGGTTTGGTTCCCACTCACCTTGACAGATTATTCTTTTCATTCATCTGCAAAAACATGCTGGTATGACTGTTGAGGGCTGCCAGTAGTCAGTCACCATGTCCAGGATGGGGGAGGCAGAGCAGAAAAAATTGAATTTATAGAAGAATCTGGACTTGCTCTTGGCTTGTGGAATTACTGTGCTGCTAAGCAACTGTTATTTTTCATCCTTAACGTGTATATCTGTATCTTGGATCCTGTTGCTTTTGACATTTTTTCTTGATTGGGGGGTGTTTCTTTTGATTCTTCTCATGGCTTCCAGGCAGCCTGCCTGTGACACTCTGCCTCCTTGGGATTTTTTCTAGATTCCCTGATGATTTATTCCCCCACTCCTTTCATTTCTTGGATTATAATTTATTTTTACTGCTGCCTGGACCCCCTGCTGCACTCAAAGAGTAGACGAGAAGGGATCAAGTGGCATGGAGGCCAGAAATCTCCTCATATTCTAGTAGTAGGTCTGTGGCTTTGGCTGTATGTTTTTAACCTTCATTTGCTTGGTTCTTTTCTTCATTTTGGGGAGAGGGAGCTGTGTGTGCATTTTTAAAATGCTGCCACCCTGCCCCTTCCCCCATGTAGGAAAGTGCTCTCCCTGTTTGATTTAGCCTGCTCTCCCTGTTGGATTGATGTTTTTAAATGATGTTGTTAATTTATTATATTTCTAAAATATTAAAGGTGCATATTTTCAAAGGATTTGGGTGGGTTTTTTCACAGCATCATAAAATCATAGAAGAGTGAAGTTGGAAGGATCCTCCAGGGCCATCAAGTCTAACCCCCTGTTCCATGTAGAAATTGTTGTTGCTTGCTTTGACATGATGATAAAGTGATATCCAGATGTGTATTTGATTAAGCCGGAAATACGGAAAGTTGCACTTAGGTTCTGCCATATGGCAGCATGTAAATCAGGCATGTCCAAACTTCGGCCCTCCAGATGTTTTGGACCACAACTCCCACAGTCCTTTGCCATTGGAAATACAGGCTTAGAATTCTGGGAGTTGTGGTCCAAAACATCTGAAGGGCCGAAGTTTGGACATTCCTGATGTAAATGTAACTTGTGTTTGGTTCGCTTTATTAGTTGGGTTGTATGTGCTAAGTACAGAATAAATTGTATTATTTCAGTCAATTTAAAAGAATAAATGTAGGTACAGTCCTAGGCCTTGTGGCGGAGTGATTAAACATCAGTACTGTAGTCAAGACTCTGTTGGTAACCCAAGTCCAGTCTTGACGAATTTAGGTAGATGGCTCAAACTCAGCCTCCCTTTCTTCCCAGGCTGGTAAGTTGAGTACCCAGCTCCCTAGGGGGAAGGGGCAATGTGTGTAGCCTGATTAATTGAAAATCACAAACTGCCCAGAAAATGCTTGAAGCATGCTTTGCTTTGCTTTTGCTGTTTGCTACACAAGAAAAGTGTATCTGTGGGGAAGCTGCACACAATACAGACATCTCAATGAAACTAAGCAGATCTAGATCCAACCAGTGCCTGAGTAGGAAAGCAGGTAAGAGGGGCCTTGATTCTGTAATGGCAGAAAGGTTCATAAACATAACAAATATAATTTAATAAAAGGGGGATTGAAAGTGCTTGCTCAGTGGTTCACAATCTTGGGTCCCGTGTTTTGTTCTTGGACTGAAACTCCCAGAAGCCTTCACCAGTAGTGGTGCTGGCCAAGAGTTGTGGGAGTTCTCGTCCAGGAACATCCGGGGACCCAAGATTGGGAACCACTGCACCACCTACCTCAAGGGCTCTTTAGGCTTAAGTAGAATCTGTTAACTTCATGAAGTGCAACGTGCCTGAGCTGTTGCCGTGTCCAATTCCAGACATAATTGTATGGGAACCAGGGATCAACGATACACTGATGTAGTAGCCAATGTGAGTACATCAGAGCAGAAGGTATTTTTAAGACAGTGGGATTATATAAATGAAATCAGTGTTGCTTTGTGATCCAAACCTTTTTCCTCCGAAGAGACTAAAATAGAGAATGCTGAATGTCAAGGAAATATATTTAGAACTGACATGCCAATAGGAAAAAAAGAATACAGATCAGAAAGATGTCCATGGCATCTGGCAGGAATTAAGTGTGCACGCACACTTACACACACACACACACACACACACACACACACACACACACACACACACACACACACACACACTCCCCACGAGAGTTACAGACCAAACTCTGTGAACTCAGTACGTAGTCCTTTATCACCGTGATCAGACCCGAGGGAAAGCAGAAAAGCTGGTGGGCAGCACTTCCTGCCATTGTTAATGTTCCAAAGAGAATCCGCCATGCACGCTTTTTAATTCTTCCCTTAAAATAGCCACACCATCTGCATGGTGTAAAAAGAGCTGAATGAGAATCTTCTTTTACAGAGAAAGGAGGCGGGGGAACTGTTGACGACAAGTTCTGTTTTCAGATGCCAGCAATACAAAGCACAGGATAATGTTACACCATTATGCAGCCTTTTTAAAAGTACAGGTGCTAAACTTGGTTGATGATAGAGTACGTTCTTAAGTTTTCAGCTTACTGTGGGCTTATCCAGTCAGGCATTTGTCCCACTGTTTGATGCCTTATGGGGACAATTGGTTGACTCTTTTCCCCCCGCAATGAGTGGCCCAATTTTGCCCCAATTTGCTGTCACGCATTTTTGAGCCCTGGTTGGGGGCTTCTACTGATTGGTGTAGTTTGGTACACTCTAGTTTAATCTGTGCCCAGCATGCATGCTTGGTGGAAACAGAGTGAGAATGAACCTTGAAGCTGTCAGAATTCCTCCCTCTCCTCCTCTGTGGAAGAGCAGAGGAAGCAAACCTATCACTGCTGTTATGCTCAAACACTTAAACTAAATTGAATTTTTATTTCTTTGACTTTGTATAAATCCCCATCAAAACCATGGCTGTGGGCAGTTTCTCAATTGGCACTACACAAAAGGGAATTGTTTTTTTTAAAAATGATCAAAGTCAGTGGTTCCCCACCTCAAGGAGCAGGTGTTCTTGGATGGGAATTTTCAAAAGTCTTCACTGTCAGCTGTGCTGGCAAGAGTTTCTGGGAACTGCAGTTCAAGAACATTTGCATCACCCCAAGGTTGGGACTTAATTTAATATGTAGTTTGGGAACTAGGGATGGGCATGTCGTTTCTGAACCAGTAGGTTACGAAACAAACCACAGAAGCCCAGGTGGACCTTGGAACCGGCTGATACATGCAGATCCAATCCAATGAGGAAGCATGCTGTGATGCCATCTGTGCTTGATCTGTAATGCTGGCGAATCCAGATCTGTGCAGGGACAGGCATCATCCCGCCTCCCTCTCTGATTGGCCAGCAGCACGGAGCAGGAAAGATGACGTCGTACCGTGCTTCCTCATTGCAGCTGAGCTCCATGCTGGCAGAGAGAAAGGTAAAGCAACTGGATCCACGTGTATCAGCTGGTTCTGAGCACCACCTGGGCTCGTGTGGGTTGTTTCGTAACCTACTGGTTTCGAAACGAAATGCCCACCCCTATTGGGAACAACTGATATAAGTGATTCATGCATCAGCGGTAGTTTGGTATAGGCAAAATAATGCTTTCCTTTCTCCTGCATCTCCATAGAAGAAGTGTTCAATCAATAGCAAAGGAACTGGAAGAATGCTTGACAAATGACGGGTTAACTCCTTCCCCAGCTGTTCTACATGGATCAGCTGATCAGCTGAATAAGGAAGCTAGAAATGTGTCTGTGACTGTGTGTATTGTGTAGATAAAGTGAACTTCACCTATTGGAATGAGCTAGCCTTACCAATGGTTGCCATATAACCCAAAGACATTTTCTAGGCACAATATGGCCCTTGGGCCAAAACAATTTCCCCACTCTGCTGCATAGTAAATAGCCTGTATATCTGTATAATTGACTGGTACCTCTTGCCAGCAGGCAATTCTTCCATTTAGATGGATATGTAAAGGCATCTTCTGACCCCTTGGTTGTTCTTTCCAGCCTTTTACCCATATGTATTTCTTAGATTTTGATGAGTTGTCCCAACAGGCAAGGTTGCAAGAGTTATCCAGCCATGGCCAACTTAAAGCAGTGACCTGGGTTTGACTTCACAAATCCTCCTCCTTTAATGATCTCCAGAAAGAGAGCCACTATCAACAGAGGTTTCTTGTACAGGCACACTTCGACAGCCTACTTATTATCTTTGTAGCTTTTTGTACACGGCTCACCCCAATTCATGCGGGTGCCCTTAAGTCCACCGCTGCAGAGGTTTGTAGTGTTGAGTTGCGATTGAACTTTTTATGGACCAATCCCAAAGATTAAAAGCAAGATGGGGAGAAATGAAGAGCAACTTTCACCAGCTGTTGACCAGCCCCTGCCTATGAAACAGAATGCAAAAGATACTCTGCTCCAGCTTATAATAGAACTCATTCTAAGGACTTCCTGCATCATTGATAATACCACACAATTCTATTTTCCCTTTGGCTTTCCTGTGCCGCCTCCTTCTTTCTAAAGTGGCAAGTCGTGCACACTTACCTATGATCACAACTCAAGAGAGGCACAAAACAAAACAAAAAAATTGTTTTGCTTTTTGTTTCATTACAGAATGAAACGAAAAACAAAGTGCCCCTAAAGAATCAAAATGAAATGGAAATTTTAATTTCATTCTGTTTTGATATCATTCATTATTTTGTTTTGACAATCTTGGCACTTGTCAAAATAAATAATAAAAATAAGTGCTGACCAGCTGCAACCCACGGGCCAGCTGGTCGGTGCTAGGTTTTTTTTAAAAAAGCACCGACTGGCCCACAGGCCAGCTGGCCAGAGCTAGGTAAAAGAAGGGGGGAAGCACCGACTGGCTGTAAAAAACATTTAAAAATGAAACAAAATGAAGAATGAAACAATTTAAAATTGTTTCATTCCAAATGAAATGAATTAAAACAAAACAAAACAAAAAACAAAACAAATGCCATGTTGGCGTTTCGTGCCCATCTCTAATCACATTCCATTATGTGTAGTGGAGCTTCTATACAAGTAGGCCTATGTAGGATCATTCTGCTTATCCACTCCTCCATTATACCTAGAGAAAAATGCAACACACACAGAGAGAATGAGAAAGCATTGTTTTTCTGAAAGCTTAACCAATGCCATCCTGTTGATTGCCCTGTGCCTCATTGTGTTTCCCCCATAAGTTTAAAGTGGGGTGGGCTTTTGCCTCTGCTCTTATCTGTGGTGAACTGTTGGAGAATTCACATTTGCTGCCATCAACCTCTTTTTTTTTTCATTTTCTTTATTTCACTCACAACAGCGTTCACGGCCTTCATTGTACTGCAGGGCGGCACAAAGATCTATAAAATAAAGACCAGATCATGTCCTTATGTGATCTCTCATTAAATTACAGCCTCTCAAAAGCACCCTCCCAAAATGACTTTTCACCTGACAAAGGAATGTTTTTGCCAGGCAGCGTAAAGTTAGTAAGGAGGAAGCCGAAGGACCCTCCTGAGGGACCTCGTTGCAGAGTCTCTGCAGCAGCCACTGAAAATGCCCTTACCAGGTGAACCTGCAAAAGGGGTGGAACGGAGCGAAGAGCCTCCTCTGAGGACCTCAACACTCATGGCAGCTCCTATGAGGAGATATGGTTTTTCAGATTAGCAGGGCTCCAGTCATATAGGACCTCATAGGTCAAAACCAGCTCTTTGTACTGTTAACAGCAAGTGCTGTTACAGTATTTATGAAACCAGCTATTTGGAACAATCAGTGCTGTTATTTACAAAGGGAAATCACATGCTGCCAGTAACCACCTCCACTTAGAAGCCTAGTTACAGCATTATCCACCTGCTGAACCATGGGAACCATCTTCAAATGCAGCCCAAATGGAATGTGTTTCTCTAATCCAAACAAAATGTAATGAATTCTTGCTCCGTGGGCGGTCCATCCGCCCAGCCGGCGCAGCCTTGCCCTCTCGCGAGAGGGACGGCGACGAGGAAGGAATGCACAGGAGTGTCCAAAGGGGTGGGGGGAGGAGCGCCCTATAAGAGGGCGGCTCCGACCCCCACCAACAGGCTATTTTGAGCTGGCGTTCGGCAGGGGAGGACCTGCCGGATGGGCTCCAACTCGCCACCATTTTGTGGACGCCTCGTGGTGCGTGCCATTTTGTCCGGCTTACCGGCTTCCCTCCGGGCCTCTGGCCGATCTTGTGAGCGGAGGTGGGGCCGGATCGAGCCCGGCAGCTGCGGCATTGAGCTTGCTCGCCGCCTGGCCGTTTGCTTACCGCCAGGCGGGCGAGTGTTCTCCAGGGGCGATTCGGCGGCTCAGCCGTTTGCCGCCATGGCGGAGTCGAGCCGCGGTGCAGCTCCCAGTCGGCCACCGGCCTTCGCACCTGTCAGCTGAGGAGGGGGGGAGGCATCGGCCTCCTCCCCAGCGTGAGTCCTGGCCTCCACAGGCCGTTGCGGCTGGGTTCGAGTAGGCGGGGAGGCTCCCGCCCTCTGCCCGGGGACCCTTGGTGTGGGGGGAGGCAGGATGCCTGCCAGGGCAGCTCACGACCAGGCATTCCCGGGGGGATTGGGCTGGCATTGGCCCCTGGGGGGATCCCTGTTTCCACCCCTTGCCGGATGAGCCATCTTGTGGGGGACGGGGCAGCGCTCGGATAGAGTGCCCTGAGGGCCTGGACGGGAGCCTTGTATTTACCCACCTGGGTTCGCCCGCATTGAGCCAGCGGCCTTGCCCTTTGGGGCTTGGGCCCTCCCTGGAGCCGGGAGCCTCGCCGAGCAGCGTCACCAAGGGGGTGGTTGGGCCAATAGCCCTGTAATTTGAATAGGCCCAAATAGAATGGGCCTCCCGGGGCACCATGGTCCCCCCAAAAGGACAGGGGGGTAGCAAGGGGAAGCATCCCGCCCGGGCCCAACACCAGCAACCAGCCAAGGCCCCCGAGCCTTGTGCGGAGGAGGAGAGCTGGCTCATCTGGGTACAGCTGGAGGCATGCTTGCGGGCCTTGGAGGCCGAAAAGGGAGTGGTTGGGGCTGCAGAACAGCCGGACCCCGCTCTGAGGGCAGGGGCTCGGCCCGCCAAGTCCAGGAAATGGGTGCAATTGAGGGAGGTGGCTGACAATTTTGCTAATCGTTTTGCAGTGCTGGAAGCCATGCAGGCTGCTCCGGCAGCCCAGGGAGCAATGAGTGTGGTGCCAGCCGCCAGCAAACGACCTCGGGCGGCAGCCCATCTGGCGGAGGAGCCACCAGCACCGGTGGGGGAGACAGACGGCAAAGACAAGGTTGCTGCCATGTCCCTGGCACCGGAGACTGCATCCTCCAGTGAGTTGGCATATGCGCCAGAACCAGCGCCCACTCTTTCTTGGTCTTGGCCCGCGGGCACGGGGGCACCCATGCCCGTTGCCCAGGCCTTTGGCCCTGTACAGGCGGCTCCAGTGCAGCAGACCCCCCCTGGTGCCCCCTGCCCATGGGGGCCTGCTGCCCAGCTGTTTCCAGCGTTACAGCACCAGCCAATGCTTCCTGGGATGGCCCAGCTGCCATCAGCGGTTGTGCCCACTGGTGTGACCCCCCAGCTCTCCGCGGTGGGTCAGCAGGTGTGGCTGGGATTGACTCCTGGGTGGCCGCCCGTGGGGCAGCTGGCACCGCAGATGCCACCCTGGCCGTTGATAGTGCCACCATCCGGATATGCAGGTGTGCCAGGTGGGGCTCTCCCATATGGAGATTATGCCTCACCCTTTGGGCATCACCTTGCACAAGCAACTAAAGAGAAAATATGGCGGGGGGAATATCTAGATATTTTCAGCCTGCTTAACAGGGAACTAGATACAAAGGAGCTTGATAAGGAGGACCCGCCGGACAAGGAGCGTAGATTGAGAAAAAAGGCAGAGCGCTCGTGGGCCACGTGGCTGCCAGCGTATCTTATATACATGTCCTTGTCACTACAAGCTCATCCCTGGCGGGCTCAGTCCATGCTCAAGTATCTGGATCATCATGATATACAGAGCATTTGTAGATTTCCCTGGCCACACGTGGCTTCAGTACGACGAGGAATTCCGTCGTAGAGCGGCCCTTGACCCGCTGCTCTGCTGGGATGAGTCCCTGCCGCCCATTTGGCTGCAGTTCATGACCCCGGTGAGGCCGTCCCTGGGTGAAAGGTACGATAGTGGCCACTTGATTAGGAAGGGGCCACCTAACACTACTGCCCGCCCCGCAGCAGGCCAGTCAGTTCAAGTCCGGCTGGTCTGTTGGGATTACAACGGGCAGGGTACATGCACCCGAAAGCAATGCCGCTTCAAGCATGAGTGCTCTATCTGCGGGGCCCAGCACCCGGCGATTAACTGCAACAGGGCGCGCCCGCAGCAAGGAAAGGTGAGGGACCCAAACCCAGGATGCAAGCCCGGGGCAGCTGACGGTGCCCCTCCAAAAGGGCCCCAGCCCAATTAAATTGGCCGTGCTTAAAAGTTGGGCTGCAAAGTATCCCAATAGGGCTGCGGCCTGCTTCTTGACGGATGGGTTCGAATTTGGATTTAGAATCCCTTTTGAGGGGGTTAGACACCCTGTATGGTCCGATAACCTTAAATCCCTACGAGGGGCCGAACAAATTGTATGGGAGAAAATTGATAAGGAGGTCAGGGATGGGAGGGTCCTTGGCCCCTTTCAGGCACCCCCAGTGTCCAACCTGCGGGTTTCACCTTTGGGCCTAGTGCCCAAGAAGGCCCCAGGGGAATTTAGGTTAATTCATCACCTCTCTCACCCGAGTGGCGCCTCTCTTAATGATGGCATCCCACCTGAGCTATGTACGGTGAATTATACTTTATTTGATGCAGCGGTGCGCATGGTACGCATGTGTGGAGAGGCAGCAGAGATGGCGAAATGCGACATCAAGTCGGCCTTTCACCTTCTCCCTGTACACGCTGCCGATTTCGAGCTGCTGGGGTTCCAATTTGGGGGCCAAATTTTCATGGACTGCGCACTCCCTTTCAGATGCTCGGTGTCTTGTGCCATATTTGAAGCCTTTAGTTCCTTTGTGGAGTGGCGCTTGCACCAAGCCACTGGCCTGAGTAGCACCACACACTACCTGGATGATTTCCTTTTCTGCGGGCCTGCAGGCTCCGGCCGGTGTGGATTCCTCCTGGATAGTTTTAGACCCTTGGCAGGGGAGCTTGGCCTCCCCTTGGCCGAGGAGAAGACAGAGGGCCCCCTGCCAGTCCTCACGTTTCTGGGCATTGAGATCGACACCCGGTCTCAGGCATGCCGCCTTCCCCTGGATAAATTGCAGGCACTCAGAGAGAGGGTTAGTGGTGCCATGTCCCGCAGTAGGATATCCTTGAGGGAATTGCAGGAGCTAGTGGGCCACCTTAACTTCGCTTGCAAGGTGGTGGCCCCCGGGCTCGCCTTCCTCCGCCGCCTCTACACGGCGATGGCGGGGCTTCGTAGGCCCACCCATAGAACCAGGGTAACGGCAGCCATGAGGGAAGACCTGGCTGTGTGGCAGACCTTCCTCACTGGCTTTAACAGAATTTCTTTCTGGAGGGACAAACTTCAATTGGAAGCCCAGTTCCAGGTGCACACAGATGCGGCGGGCGGCCTGGGTTTTGGGATTTTCTGGAAAGGCTACTGGTGCAATGGTACCTGGCCCCCGGCATGGCATGCTGACGGCACCACACGTTACCTCACCTTCCTAGAGTTGTTCCCCATATGGGTGGCCCTTTATATTTGGTCGGAGGCATGGGCCAACTCGGTCGTGCGCTTTTGGTGCGACAACCTTGCGGTGGTCCATGTAGTCAATAACTTGACATCGCATTCGCCCAGGATCATGCGCCTGGTGAGTTCCTTTACCTTAAGGGCCTTACAGTACAACATCGTGGCGCATGCCCGGCATGTACCAGGGGTGGATAATGGAATTGCCGATGCTTTGTCCCGCCGACAGGCTGAGCGTTTCCGGGCCCTGGGCCCTGGAGTGGACGATCTGCCTGTGGAGATCCCGGAGCAGGTATGGAGGGTTGGCGAGTTGAAGCCAACCGGGCTCTTGGCCTCTCTGTAGCTCCCAGAACGCAGAGGGGCTACACATCGGCGATGACAGAGTTCACCGCCTTCAGGGCTGATCATGGGCTAAGTCAACAATGGCCACTGCCTATTGAGCATATCCAAAGATACCTGGTGCAGCTGCACTCAAGAGGGTTAGCTCCCAGCTCCTGACAGGGTAGACTGGCAGCACTCGCCTTTTATGCCAAACTTAATGGGCACACTGATACCACGGAGGACTTCCGGGTAAGGGGCATGCTGGTGGGGTGGAGCAGGGAGAGGGGTTGAATTCCGGACACCAGATTCCCTATTACCCCTCAGTTTTGGGGGGACATGAGTCGCTGCTGGCCGGACATCTGCAGGAATACCTTCGAAACAGCCCTGTTTTGGGCGGCATCCTTACTGGCCTTCTTTGGGGCCCTTTGTATTAGCGAAATTGTGGCCTCTGGCCAGCACGACTCATCATTTTCTGCCCTAAGGTTTTCGGATGTACAATTGGCACCCAACAGCCTGACGGTGAGAGTGCACCGGTCCAAGACGGACCAAGGGGGCAGGGGGACCGCACTTACCTTGGGGCCCTGTTCAGTGGAGGCCATTTGCCTGCTGCGGGCCCTGCGCGCATATCTGGTGCTGCGGGGCTCGGGCGACGGTTATCTCTTCCAGCACCAGGATGGTGCCCCTTTGACCAAATTCCAATTCGGCAACCTCTCGGGCAGGCTTTTGCGCCAATTGGGCATTGGCGGACTTACATTTGGAACCCATTCCTTCCTTATTGGGGCGGCCTCCACCGCAGCGGCCTTGGGGTATGATCAAGCGGCCATCCGTCAATTGGGTAGATGGAAGTCACAGTGTTACAAGTGTTATGTTCGGCCGTTGCCGGCTCTGTAATCTGTTGTTCTTGTCTCCTTAGGACCCAGTTCCAGGACTTCCCATTTAAGAGTGGTGTTTCTAGGCCACAGCTTTGTTTATTGGGCGGAGAAGTTTGCCCACCGGTCTGGCTGGGGGCCCAACTTGGGGCTCGGTAATGAGGCCATTATCGAATGGCAGGGTAAAAGGGGGATGCAGTGGCAGGAATTCCGGGCTGCAGCCATGGCTGCCACCTTGGATGGCCCCCCGGATATCCTGTTGGTCCACCTGGGGGGTAATGACTTGACCAGGCAAACAGGCAAGTCATTGGTCATCCAGATCTTGGGTGACTTTGCGACCTAGAAGGCCTCCATTCCCGCCTCTAGGACCGTATGGTCCATTATGATACCCCGCCAGAGCTGGAGGGCAGACTGCGATCTGCAGAAATTGAATCGCTCCCGGAGGGTAGTGAACCAGGAAGTCTGCCAGGCTGTTTGCCGGGACTTCGGGTCAGTGGTGGGCCACCCTGACTTTAATGTTTGCAGGGCAGAGCTATACAGGTCGGATGGGGTTCACCTTTCGGACATTGGCACGGAGCTCTTCCTGCAAGACCTACGGAGGGGCCTGGCTGCAGAGCTAGCTCTGCTCGATGGGTGGCTGGGGCCATAGCAAGGCTAGGCCCGCAGCAGTGGCGGCAGAAGCGGATGGAGGGCAGTGGTGAATATCTAACAACATCTGTCCCCGAGTAACCATAACCACGGCACTGCGGATCAGGAGGTCTTGGTGCCGGGGCAGTTACGAGGGGGCACCTCCCTGCCCTGGGAGTTACCCAGAATTGGCCACCATATGCAGGGAGGGGTAATGACATCGACTGGCCCGGTGGGTGCTGTAAAGCTACCGCACCACCTGGGGGTTGTCTCGCCCTAAGCTGCCCGGTTGGAGGGGTCTCAGGTGACCCCTGGGTTCCAACCATGTGTGCTGATGCCCGGCCCCTCCTTGTTGTTGTTGTTGTTGTTGTTGTTCATTCAATAAAGTGTGGCCCAGTTACCCCAACTTCCTGACTCATCTCGTCATTTCGAGTGGGAGGGCAAGGCACAAGCCCATGTTAAAAACAGGCTTTGCTTTTGATACTCTCCAATGAATACAAATGGATGGGGTTTTTAGTGATTTTGGATGAATCTACACATTGGGCTATTGAACGGGCTCCCAGGCAGCTAGAGGCACCAAAAATTGCAGTGAAACTTCCTCTGACTCTCCTCTACAATCCCTCCAAGTTTTGTGAAGACCGGGGTTTTCCCCAAGCCAGCTACTGAAAGGCACTTTCTTTTTTAAAAATATATAGTTTTGTTGTTCAGTCGTTCAGTCGTGTCCGACTCTTCGTGACCCCATGGACCAAAGCTCGCCAGGCCTTCCTATCTTCCACTGCCTTCCGGAGTTTGGTCAAATCCATATTGGTTGCATCGATGACACCGTCCAACCATCTCATTCTCTGCCGTCCTCTTTTCCTTTTGCCTTCAATCTTTCCCAACATCAGGGACTTTTCCAAGGACTCCTCTCTCCTCATGAGGTGGCCAAAGTACTGGAGCCTCAGCTTCACAATCTGTCCTTCCAGTGAACATTCGGGGTTGATTTCTTTCAGGATTGATAGGTTTGATCTCCTTGCAGTCCAGGGGACTCTCAAGACTCTCCTCCAGCACCACAGCTCAAAAGCATCAGTTCTGCCGCAATCAGCCTTCTTTATAGTCCAGCTTTCACTTCCATACATCCCTACTGGAAAAACCATAGCTTTGACTATCCTGACCTTAGTTGGCAAAGTGATGTCTCTGCTCTTTAGGATGCTATCTAGGTTTGCCATTGCTTTCCTCCCAAGAAGCAGGTGTCTTTTTATTTCATTGCTGCAGTCGCCATCTGCAGTGATCAAGGAGCCCAAGAAAATAAACTCTGTCATTGCCTCCATTTCTTCCCCTTCTATTTGCCAGGAGGTGATGGGACCAGTGGCCATATAGTTTTATTTCCATCTAAAAAGGAGGTATATATTAACAATATTTATATTTGCATGCAGTGCAAGATAGGTTAATAGTTTCTAGCCATTTGTATAACTATCCCATTTCTTATATATAACTGTTTATAGAAAGCATTCCAGGATTCAAAAAACTTACAGTCCTCTTTCTCTTTGAATCTGTAGGTTAATCTATCCATTTCTGCACAGTCGAGTATCTTATTTATTATCATTTCTTCTGATGAATATAAGTCACTTTCCCAAAATTGAGCCCAAATAAGTCTAGCCGCTGTTATTATGTGCAGGACTAAGTAGTTGTTTTGTATTGTCATTGAATTTGGTGTCATACCTAATAAAAATAATTCTGGCCTAAATTCTATGTTCTGGTTTTTAATTTGATTCAGCCATGTATGGATCTTTACCCAGAAACGTCTAGCCCTGTCACATGTCCACCATAGATGGTAATACAACCCTACATACTTTTTGCATTTCCAGCATTTGTCCGATGTGTTGCGGTACATTCTAGATAGTTTAATCAGTGTAATGTGCCATCGATAAAACATTTTAAAAAGATCTTCTTTGTATGCTGCGGATGTTCTAAGCTTACAATTTTTAATCCACAACTTTTGCGATTGTGCCAATTCAATTGTATATCCAAAATTCTTGGCCCATTGTATCATCGTTTCTTTCACTTCCTCATCCTGCATTTCATAATCTAATAGGTATTTATATATTTGAAAAAGGCACTTTCCAGCGGGGGGACCACTTTGTGGGTGTTTATACTCAGTTGCAGAAACCCTGTAGGAGAGAGTTAGGGGAGCCTTATTTGTAATTTCTGTGTCTCTAGGTGCCTGGGGGTGCATTTTATAGGGGTTTAAAGGCAACAATGCATTGACAAATCAGTTCATTATTTTTTCAGTCTGGGCATCATACACTATTGACTTGGTGTAGCATTGGATTATATCCTATTACATCTTCCTGCTAGTGGAATAAATTTGGTCGGCAGAACACAATGTGGGGTGGAAGCTATTCCTTTTCATCTCCTCCACCACCACTCTACACCCCCTCAAAATGTGCTCTGGTAGGTGCAAAATAAACTTTCTGGAACAGATTTGGAGATGGCAGAGAGGGTTGGTGGAGTAAAAGAAGGAGAAGTTTTGTTGCACAAATGGCAGTCTGCTTTTTGAAACTAGGTTTCATCCATTGGGGAAAGCATTAGTGAGATGAGAGATGGTAGTACAGTCATATGACTAAAAAAAAAACCACATCTAAGTGCCATGCCCTTTACTACCTCAAACAGTAGGCTGGCCATAACATACAACTTCCTGCCTCTAAGAGGTAACAATACAGTGCAGTGGTTACAATTTTAAAACATCCAATGGTGAAAAAGGAAGGTGGTTACCCTAAGCCAGTGGTGGCGAACCTTCGGCACTCCAGATCTTTTGGACCAGAACTCCCACAGTCCTTTGTCTTTGGTAATCTAGGCTTGGAATTCTGGGAGTTGTAGTCCAAAACATCTGGAGTGCCAAAGGTTCACCACCACTGCCCTAAGCCAAGGGTGTGCTTGGGACAGACCTGTCTATATATTCATTTAGCTGACATTTCCCACTTGGTTTCGGCTTTCTTCTGCTTGACACTTAGTCTCAGAATCCCATTTTTGGAAGCAGTGGTTCCAAAAAGTAACTTTTCCCCCCTGAGCTTAGTATGTAGTATTTCAGTTGTTAATTAAGCTGTGCCATTTTTACAATTCAACTCATGTGGTTGAGTTTGTCATCTAATATACTGAAGCCTTCAAGGATGTTGCATACTGCGGCCAATGTCCAATTGTGAACTGTGGAGTAATAAATCATCATTTGTAAATCCCGTTGGTTCAAGAATTCGACCATCATTGGGACTAGCACTTGGATTTAGGACAATGTCTATTCAGGAATACTGTTTCATGTGTTTATTTATAAAGTACCTAGTGTTGTGTTAGCTGGATGGAGTGAAGGACCTGAGGCTGGGAGTTCAATTACCCAGTATGTATCCCAGAATGGCCAGCCTGGGCAGCCTTGGGCAAGCTGCATAGTCCTAGGGCGCCCCAAGAAGAAGGGAAGGGTGATTCACTTCTCTGTATTCTCTGCCAGGAAACCCCTGGAAAAGCTTGCTGTAAATCAGAATTGCCTTGACAGTGCACTATTGAATTAAGGGTCGTGTTTGTTTCCAAAGCATGCCTCCAATAACAAATACGATTGCCTTCTTGTATATCTAGGGCAGGATCCAGTATATCCTACAGTGGAGCACAGAAGGGTGTTATTCTTCCCACAGCCAAGAACCCTTAAAACCTGCTCCAGAGACTGGGAAATCTGAGGTGGGAGAGGGAACTTGGACTACTTTTCCAGCTGGCCCCGTGCCGGGTTCGAACCTTCGTTCCCTCATGTTTTGGAACCAGCCAAGTTTCTTTCCACCCCTTGGAACACCATCAAGGTCTCCTTAGGGATGAAATGTGCAGTCTTCACTTGACATCGTCTGTGATGCGGTGCTTTTAAGTGTTTCCCCAGTGGTCCCATCTATGGTTTACTTCATCTTAATAGTGTCACATTTAAAAATCATTACCCAGAAGAAAACAGGTTCCTTTACGCTAGCTGGAATAAAAAATGCTCTACCTTGCATTCTGCATTCTCAACCTCTCTCTTTCTTGTTTGTTTTATCATCACAAATTGTTGCCATTCTTGTTATACAACTTGGCTTTCCACCTTCTTTTTCTAATTTCTTATATTTTGCTGTGTTGTCGGGTTGACCAAAGAGAATTTTAAAACCATTTGATGCGTTCATCAGTTTTAAAGCAAGTTTTATTTTCTCCCAAAGGGGTTACTTAGACAAATGTGTCTCTTGGGTTTCTTAAATAAACAAGCAAATTTAAGTACAAGAGCAGATGAGAACTGGCAATTGTGATTTGGCAATACATACAGTCTTACAGTTTTGCTCAAATTGAAGCAAGAGTCTTTGTCAAGTTTCATTTGTCCTAGCGTCTTACGGCTAGTTTTAATGTCAAAGATCAGTAAGATAACACATAATCTGGAAGAATGATCATGGCAAGGAATGATTCCCTTTCCCAGATTACTGGGATAATTGTGTCAACACAAAATTAAGCATAAGCAAGATGATACAGAGCTGCCTAGATGCCCTAAGCACATCCGATCTCGCCTGGTTTCGGAAGCTAAGCAGGGTCAGCCCTGGTTAGTACTTGGATGGGAGACCACCAGGGAATACCAGGCGCTGTAGGCGCCTGGAGTAGGAACTGGCAAGCCACTCCAGTATTCCTGCCAAGAAAACTCCATGGACATGGGGTCACAAAGAGTCGGTCACGACTGTAATGACACAACACAACACAAGATGATACAGAATAGAGATGAGCACAATTCTTATTGTTGTATGAGGATACCCAGAAGGAGAATTAGTAAAAGCTAACATTAGCAAATTATATAAAATTATTTTGAATTTAGATGATGATGATGATGATGATGACGACGAACGATGATGATGATGATGATGATGATGATGGTGGTGATGATGATGATGATGATGATAAACAACTTTATTTTTATGCGGCCTTTCTCCCCGAAGGGACCCATAAGGAAGGATCTGGATCAAAATTAATTTGGGAACAAGACTTTAAAAAAAGAAATAAAAGAGGAGGATTGGGCTAAAATATGGAGAATGAGAATACTTAGAGCTATGTCTGTTAGAATAAAGGAAAATTATTTAAAATAAGTTTAAGATGGTGTTTGACACCAGTGAAATTGAATAAAATAAATGCTAATTTTTCTAAGTTTTGTTGGAAATGTGTTAATTGTACTTTTTTCCATTTGTGGTGGGAATAAAAAACGATAGAAAAATTCTGGAAATGTATTTTGAAAAAGTTAAGTGACATATTAGAAATGAATATAGAGCCCAATTCTGAAATTGCTTTGTTATCAATATTTGTTGATAATAGTTACGATTTTAGAACTATTTTTTTTACTGTGGCTAGATTAATAATTGCTAGAAATTGGGAATCTAAACATGTAACTATGATTAGATGAATGGTACAATGAAATATTAATATTGCTTTAAATGATAAATTGACATGTACTTTAAAGATTAAAAATGGAGAATATCTTAAAAATAGGTATTTTTTATGATATATGGGGTAAATTTATTGAATATGTGCTTGTAAGAGATAAGGGTAAGGTTTCCCCGCAACAATCGATTTTGTTCTGGGGGGGAGGATAATGAATGTAAATAAGAAGAGCGGTCCTGTTGGTGAAGGGGTGCACTGTTGTTGACGTTTTGTCTTTTTTGTAATTTGTCTTTTGTATTTTTTGTATTTTGCATAAAATAAAAGGCTTGTTTGCTAAAAGAAAACCTAGAAACATTACAAAATGAAGCAGCAAACAGTGTGTTGTCAAGAAATGAAACAAAACACCATATTTTGTTTCAGAAATGAAACTATTCATCCTAGTAGTGAGAAGCCTCTTGATCCAGCCGTTCTGAGAACAGGAGGTTTATTTTTAAACTAATTTATTTGTTTTCCTTCCTCCCCTCCTGCACCTCAGCTGTTACTTATCTCCAATCTTGATCTGCCTGCCTGCAGCTAACCAGCAGCTGAGATCTTCCCTTCCCTGTGCTGGCTGTCCTTGTATCTGCAATTTGATTTAAAGTCTAAACTGATTGTTCCTTTCTTGATTAAGTAGGACTGTGGAGGTTATTTTCTATATATTTTCCTTCCTCCTGCTGATCAGCTGTTGAGCTTATCTCTCCAATCTCTCCATGCTGCAGCTAGCCCTTAGGTTTCCTGCTTGTTTACAGAGGGTTATTTGAAAGGTTTAAGGAGGATCTTTGATTTAGGGCATTGGGCTCACTGTGAAATAAAATAAGGAAAGCTCCCAATTATTTATAGCCTCACAAATCATTTCATTTTGTGATGAAAATTCTTTTTAAAAATCCGTTGTGAAATGAAATGAAATGAAGACTGAAATGAAATGAAACAAAGCAAAATATTAATTTCCGTTTCGTGCCCATCTCTAGTGGTGAGTATACACTTGTTCATCAGAGATGCTCAATAACTGCTCTTGTGAAGAAAGCATATCATCTGTACTTTGGGTTTAAAATTGGTGATCAAGACAAAGAATGGGCACCTTACATTTGTTGTGCGACATGTGCTGTCTGTCTGAGAGGCACTTGAAAGACAATGCTGTTTGATGTCTCAACAGAAAGACTGTGTTACAGACTGTTACTTATGCTTGACTAATGTGTCTGGTTTCTCTGCCAAAACCAAGAAGTCAATCGAATACCCTAATTTGCCTTCAGCAATAAGACCCATGCCACATGATGATAGTCTTCCAATTCTGAAACCACTGGAGGAATGGGCCTTAGACAAATCAGATAAGGAAACTACAATGCAGGGAACTAGCAGTGACATTGATCTGAATTTTGACCCATGCTCCTCAGGCTATCCTTATCTCATAATTAAATGATCAGAATTAAATGATCTGATCAGGGATTTGGGTCTGCCAAAAGCAAAAGTTGACTTGCTGTGTTCGAGCCTGCAGGAATGGTGTTTGCTGTCACCAGGTATGAAAATTTCTTCTTTTTGAAACTGCCAAGATGATTTAGCCAAATTCTTTGCACAAAGATTGTTCTCTGCTTTGGTTTGTGACCATGACCCACAAGAATGGCATCTCTTTATTGATTCACCCAAGTTAAGCTTCAAAGCTGTTCTGTTACACAATGACAATGTTCAACTTTCAATACCTGTTGTCTATGCAGCACACATGAAAGAAACCTATGAGAACATGGAAATGTTGCTGAAGCACATCCAGTACAGCAAGTACAAATGGAATATCTGTGGAGTTGCTGATCTGTTACTGGGATTGTAGCTCAACTATACAGAGTACTGTTGTTTCATTTGTTAATAGGACAGTAGTGCCAAATAGTCACATTATTGAATGTAGACAGAACTGGCCACTCCATAAAAAGTTAGTTCCAGGACAGAAAAATGTGGTACGTCAACCACTTGACCTGGCAAAGATTATTTTTGCCTCCTCTTCACTTAAATGTGGGACTTATAAAGAATTTCATGAAAGCAATGAATAAGGAAGGTGAAGGTTTTTGTTATTTAAGACAGATGTTCCCCATTCATTTTTGTTGGATCTCAAATCAGACCTGTTATGAGGGACAAGCAGCTTGAAGATATTTTAGTTGAGCCAGAAGAGATTGCCTTGAAAGCCTTCAAAGACATTGTTGACAATTCCTTGGCAATTACAGAGCCCCACATTACCTTCAGCTGGTAGGCAAACTCCTCAAAGCGTACAAAACAATGAAGTACAACATGTCACTCAAGATTCATTTCCTCCACTCACAATTAGAGAAAAGGAGTAAAGGAGAAATAAAGAAGTCTGACTCCATTTTCAAATATAGTATCTGTGTATTTCCGTGAGTAAGAGTCCTTCTTGCTTTACATTTACCAAGACTATAGTTGTGAGGGCTGATATTTCATTGTTTCTGACAAGAACAGGACATTCCGAAGCAGATTTATGCCTGCATATTTTCCTTATTCTGGCTGGATAGCCCAGTGGTTTAAGTCTTTGGCTGCAGAGCCAGAGGTAGGAAGTCTGGTTGCCCACTGTGCCTCTTGGGAGAAGAGATAGCTTGTGTGGCTTGGGACATAATGTACAGTCTCAGGGCAACCCCAGAAGATGGGAATAGTAAACAACTCCCTGTCTAGAAGAATTGGGCAATCAACTTGGTGGGATGCTGGTTGCCATTGTCGCCACCGCGGCTGCCGCTGCCACTGCCACCACCGTCGTCGTCGTCGTCGTCATCATCATCATCATCATCATCATCATCATCATCATCATCATCATCATCATCATCATCATCATCATCATCATCATCATCATCTAGTTCCACAAGTGTTAGGAGGATTTATACAGTATATTTGTCTCTCTGTAGCTCCGTGTAATGAAGGGAAACCAGACTGCAATGAAGTTATTTGGATCAGAGATTATTATTTTTTTGTCTACCCAAATTCTTGAGTTACATGTTCAGGCAAAGTAAAGTCACAGCTTCCCCCCCCTCTAATTATTCACAAACAGGTCGTCTGTGACCTCCCAGAGCTTTGCAAGTTCCTGATGTGCAGAAAGAAGGACAAAAACAATTAAATCTTTTTGCAGCAGCCTGAAGTTGCCTAGTGAAAGGGTTACTCTAATGGTTGATCTAAGTGGATGTATTAGTTAATAACACTTTCTATTAAGGCATGTGTTCTGTGCCATCAAGTTGTAACTGACTCATAGCAACCATTTCAAGGTAAGTGAGATATTTAAAGAGTGGTTTCACAGCCCCATCCTTGGTGAACATCCATGCCTGAGTGGGGACTCACACCCAGGCCTCTCGAGTCTTCGACTTCTATCCACTACAACCACATTCAGCTGAGAAAAGAGAGAGGAGGAAATGGATAAACGGCACTTGTTGGCAACTTCTTAAGGCAGCTTCTGCATGCTTTTGCCCCTGTTAACTCCTGCAGATCCCAATGGCTACAGAATCTGCCTTAACAAAAGCCATCTGGCAGTGTCCTCCTGTTCATCTCTCTGTTTCTTAAATTGGTCACTTAAGTGCTCTCGTGCATGCATTTTTAATGGTAATGGTATGAAGCCTTGACAAAGAAACAATTTGTGGTATTCTTGAATGCTTTCACAGCCAGGATCTGAGGGTGGTTGTGGGTTTTCCAGGCTGTTTGGCCATGTTCTGGAGGATTTCTTTCCCAATGCTTCTCCAGACCCTGTGGCTGGCATCTTCAGAGGGTAAGGAGCTTAGGGAACTTGAATTCTCTTTGTGCTCTGCTGTAGAGTGTGAGGTTTGTTGGGTATTTATAGCTGTGGAATAGGGATTTTTGTTCTATTCAGGAGATTGTTTCCTGTGATCTGTGTGTTCCTTGTGATTAGAGATGGGCACGACTTGAAAAAATTTTTTCGAGTTGTCGTTAGTCGGGCCGGTTCCGTTTCGGGTCGTTTCCATTTTTCACGAAAATTCGCAAAAATTAGTCGGTTCATTTTTTTTCATTTTTTCGTTTTCGTTAGTACTGGTTTTTTTGGGGGGAGCGGGCTCCTGGAGGCACCTCTGTGGGGTGGGTGCCTCCTCTGGCCCGCTATAAGGGAAAGTGGGCTCCTGGAGGCACCCGTGGGTGCCTCCTATCCTCACCCACTAGGAAGGGGAAGCAGGCTCCAAGAGACCCCTCAACATGGGGGTCTCCCCTCCTCACCTGCTGCTGCTGCAAAATGCTATGCAATAGCCATATGGATATTGCATAACAGAATGTGCAGACAGTGACTGTGAAGACTAGTGGATGGCACTGAACCCAGAGCCATAGTGAGATGCCTAACTAAGGCTCTCGCACCACCATGTCTCACACAGAAGGGAATTGTACTTGCATGTAGTGCAATGCAAGTACATCTGGCTTAGGGTTAAGGTGGGTTAGGGTTAGGGCTAGGGTTAGGCTAGTGACGGGTAAGGTTACGGTGGGCTAGTGGGTTGCACCTCTGGGTGCCTCTCTGACCCACTAAGAAGACAGTCTGTGACGTATGGGTACGGAGTCAAGAGTTAGGGTTAGGGTTAGGGGGCTAGGGCAGGTTTTAGGGGGCTTTTTGGCACATCCCAGAAGTCTCCATGGCCAAGTGGCCATGCGATTGGTGGGATGGCTCCAAAAATTTGCATGGTCGTCCACTCCCACATGGCTGGCCACTCGGCCAGCCCATCATTGCACAGGTATAAATAAAATAAAATAAAATAAAATCAATGGAGGACAGAGGAGGAGAGGAGAGACATTTTGTTGCAAGAAAAACCCCACTGCTACTGTGAAAAATCTGGCAGTTTATAAATTTTCGCGTGTTTCTGTTGTGCTTGTGTGTTTTTTTTGGACCACGATTTCAAAAACAATATTGCGTTCGCCGCCCCATTTTGGATCCCCCGCCCGCACCGCATGGCATGGCGACTCGAGTCCGGCTGCCCAGGACGGGGGGGGGGAGGCGGGACCCCCCCCTCCAGAAACCACCCCTCCGGTAGGTGCCCTGCGCCCTTAGTCAAGCAGGCATTTTTCCGCCTACTTTTTTGGCCCGGGAATGGGTGGGGGGAGAGTTTAAAAGTTTTTTCCTGTGCCATCCGTGCCGCTTGCTTGTGCTTTAATTGCGGCGGCCAGCGGCCGGCGAGACTGGGCTTTTTGCTGGCTGGCTGCGAGCCTGCGGCGACTGGCGAGTGGCGAGTCCCACCAGAGCAGCCCAGGACGGGGGATGGGGGGGAGGCCGGGGACCTCCAGAAACAACCCCTCTGGTAGGTGCCCTGAGGCACGGCAGGCATTTTTCCGCCTGCTTTTCGGCCGGGAACCGGGTTTTTTTAACTTTTAAAAACTTTTTTTCTGTGCCGCGTGGCATCGCGCGATGCAAGGAACGAGCACGACAAATCAGACCAAAATTGTTCGTTCGTCGGTTCGAGCTCGAAGTCTGGCAGAGTAATTCCCGTTACCGTTTCCGTAGAGTAACGGAAACGAGTAACGGAAACGGAAACGGGAATACCGCTAAGTCGTGCCCACCTCTACTTTTGATAATGGGGGAATTAAGTGGTTCACTGTGCTCTGGAGGGGGGGTATGATCTGTATCTGTGGTTGATGTGTGTTGTTAGCTCTTCTATTGTGTGAAGTGATCGCTGGTCCTTGTGGCTGGGAGGAGATTATTGGCCTTTTGCAGGTTGTATTTTTCAATATGTGGATCCAAGCTGTGTTGATCTTTAAACTTTCTTCTTCTTTTGTTGAAGCTGTGCTGGTGCTTGTGGATTTCAATGGATTCCCTGTGTAGTCTAACATAATGACGGCTGGTGTTGTTCAGTACTTCTGCGTCTTGAAATAGGAATACTGCGAGGAACTGACAATCCACAGATGTCCTTTTGCTTCTTTTCCCCTCCCCACAACCTCCAGCACTTCTGCACTTTTCAGCATTGCCACAAAGAATTATACCACCTGAACCGATGTGAAGGCATTGCTGTTAAAAAAAAAATGTAGAAGTCACAACAGTGGGGGGGTGCAAATGGTGGAGTCATTCACATTGGCCTATACTGTGATTCATGTAATCAATGGAAAAGAATACAAACTCCAGACCATTTGCTCCCTCAGTGGAGATTACATTTGAGTAGATGCATCACTAGAAGTAGACTACAGGCAAAAAGCAAAGCAAAGCAAAACAAAAGACAAAACATTTTAATGTAAGCTTTTTGTAAAGAAAGCTTACATTAAAATATGATAGTGCCACATATTTTTGTCTTTTGTCTTCTTTTGATTTTTGCCTGGAATTCTTGCACAGACTAACATGGTTTCCTCTCACAAAACTGGAAGTGGACTGAGAGCAGTATGAGTATGAGGAGACTGGTTGCCAGGGAGGGGAAGCTGATGCACTGTGTCTTTTTAGACCTGTAACAATTATGACTCCGAGGACGTGATTGTTTCTTCCTGTGTAAGTAGATATAGGCTCTTATTCTTTTACTGCTATTTTTCAGTGAAGTTAATTACTAAAGGTAGGTCTTAGTCATTATTGAATCATAACCCACGAATAGAGATGGGCACGACTTGAAAAAAAATTTTTTCGAGTTGTCGTTAGTCGGGCCAGTCCCGTTTCGGGTCGTTTCCGGTTTTCGCGAAAATTCGCAAAAATTAGTCGGTTCGTTTTTTCGTTTTTTCGTTGTCGTTAGTACTGGTTTTTTTTGGGGGGGGAGCGGGCTCCTGGAGGCACCTCTGTGGGGTGGGTGCCTCCTCTGGCCCGCTATAAAGGGAAAGTGGGCTCCTGGAGGCACCCGTTGGTGCCTCCTATCCTCACCCACTAGGAAGGGGAAGCAGGCTCCAAGAGACCCCTCAACATGGGGGTCTCCCTTCCTCACCTGCTGCTGCTGCAAAATGCTATGCAATAGCCATATGGATATTGCATAACATAATGTGCAGACGTGAGACCAGTGTGAGAATGATAGGGTCATGCCCGCCCTTCACAAGGCTCTGGCACCACCATGTCTCACACAGAAGGGAATTGTACTTGCTGCGTGTAGTGCAATGCAAGCAAGTAGATCTGGCTTTAAGGTGGCTTAGTGCAAGAGCTAGGGTTAGGCTAGTGACGGGTAAGGTTACGGTGGGCTAGTGGGTTGCACCTCTGGGTGCCTCTCTGACCCACTAAGAAGACAGTCTGTGACGTATGGGTACGGAGTCAAGGGTTAGGGTTAGGGCTAGGGCAGGTTTTAGGGGCTTTTTGGCACATCCCAGAAGTCTCCATGGCCAAGTGGCCATGCGACTGGTGGGATGGCTCCAAAAATTTGCATGGTTGTCCACTCCCACATGGCTGGCCACTTGGCCAGCCCATCATTGCGCAGGTGTAAATAAAATAAAATAAAATAAAATCAATGGAGGACAGAGGAGGAGAGGAGAGACATTTTGTTGCAAGAAAAAAAACCCACTGCTACTGTGAAAAATCTGGCAGTTTATAAATTTTCGCGTGTTTCTGTTGTGCTTGTGTGTTTTTGGACCACGATTTCAAAAAACAATATTGCGTTCGCCGCCCCATTTTGGATCCCCCGCCCGCACCGCATGGCATGGCGATGGCGACTCGCGAGTCCGGCTGCCCAGGACGGGGGGGAGGCGGGACCCCCCCCTCCAGAAACCACCCCTCCAGTAGGTGCCCTGCGCCCTTAGTCAAGCAGGCATTTTTCCGCCTGCTTTTTTGGCCCGGGAACGGGTGGGGGGAGAGTTTAAAAGTTTTTTCCTGTGCCGTCCGTGCCGCTTGCTTGCACTTTAATTGCGGCGGCCGGCGGCGAGACTGGGCTTTTTGCTGGCTGCGAGCCTGCGGCGAGTCCCACAGAGCAGCCCACTAGGACGGGGGATGGGGGGGAGGCCGGGGACCTCCAGAAACAACCCCTCTGGTAGGTGCCCTGAGGCACGGCAGGCATTTTTCCGCCTGCTTTTTTGGCCCGGGAACGGGTGGGGGGAGAGTTTAAAAGTTTTTTCCTGTGCCGTCTGTGCTGCTTGCTTGCACTTTAATTGCGGCGGCCGGCGGCGAGACTGGGCTTTTTGCTGGCTGCGAGCCTGCGGCGAGTCCCACAGAGCAGCCCACTAGGACGGGGGATGGGGGGGGAGGCCGGGGACCTCCAGAAACAACCCCTCTGGTAGGTGCCCTGAGGCACGGCAGGCATTTTTCCGCCTGCTTTTTTGGCCCGGGAATGGGTGGGGGGAGAGTTTAAAAGTTTTTTCCTGTGCCGTCCGTGCCGCTTGCTTGCGCTTTAATTGCGGGCGGCCGGCGGCGAGACTGGGCATTTTGGTGGCTGCGAGCCTGCGGCGAGTCCCACCAGAGCAGCCGAGGACGGGGGATGAGGGGGGAGGCCGGGTACCTCCAGAAACAACCCCTCTGGTAGGTGCCCTGAGGCACGGCAGGCATTTTCCCGCCTGCTTTTTGGCCGGGAACCGGGTTTTTTTAACTTTTAAAAACTTTTTTTCTGTGCCGCGTGTGGCATCGCGCGATCTCGCGATGCAAGTAACGAGCACGACAAATCAGACCAAAATTGTTCGTTCGTCGGTTCGAGCTCGAAGTCTGGGGGAGTAATTCCCGTTACCGTTTCCGTAGAGTAACGGAACCGAGTAATGGAAACGGAAACGGAAATACCGCTAAGTCGTGCCCATCTCTACCCACGAACATTCATTAAGATATAACTTCATGGATTGTTCATCAGGGCAGGCAGAGTTTTATCTAGATTCAGTCCATTAGCATGTAATGATTATACATTTCAGCTTCTTTACATTCCAAACAATAAAAACAACCCCAAAACAAAAGATAAAGCATGCAAAATCCCGCATGCTTTATCCCTAAAATGATAAGATCTAGTCAACACAATTAACAGCAATTCTGGAAGTTGAATCCTTGACTAACTGCCCAGCCACAAGCAAGAGCACAGACTTCTCTGCCTTGCCTTTTCTCTGAGTGAGAGATCTACCAAGAGGGTGGGACAAAGAAACCTGAGCTGTTGTTGACACTGAGATTAGAAGATCAATTGAGAAGGTGCAGGAAGATAGTACGCTGGGCTCAGTGGGTGGCTGAGTGAGCCAGAGGAGCTGAGGGAGGAGAGCAGCAGCACCTGTACTGTCGTCTTTATCAACTAAGATAAACTGGTTCATGCCCATCTCTAGTTCCCAGCCTTGAGTCATGGCTACTGGACTTCTTTTCTTGAGAATTTGAAACATTTCACTGCTCATCTAAGCAGCTTCATCAGTCTGAGGAAGGTTAGTATCTAGTACTTTTCAAGCGGCCCCTTCATCAATCCCCAAACAAATCAGAAGCACTTCACCCCTCCTCCAGCAAGGCCATAGCTAACGATCCATACTTCATGAGTGTTGGGAAAGGTTGCATAGGTGGGACTTTCACTCACCCCATGCCCTTATCCACCTAATGAGCCTATTCAGGTCATGGTTCACCTATGGACCTACTCAGGCTACTTGTCAACATAATGAGCCTATTCAGGTCATTGTCCAATTTATGAGCCTATTTAGACCAGGGTGTGTGTGTGAAATCAAGATGAACTATAAAACGGAGGACTCACCACTAACCTTCTGCAGACTGACAAAGCTGCTTAGATAAGCAGCAAAGTGTTTCAGTCTCTCAAGAAAAAAAAGTCTAGTTGCCATGACTCAACTTCCAAATAAACTCACCTGGATGAATGAGAATCTTCACAGACAATTAACAGCAAAGTCATGTTTCACTTGATTTAAGAGTCCAATTTATCTCTTACATTCAGAGATGTTTTTATCTTGTAGATACCCTGTGCTGCCAGAAAGACAAAGCGGTTCCTGGATCAAATCAAGCCTGAATAATAGATGGAAGCAATAAAGGTTGAAATGGAGCCTGTCCTCCTTTGGGCCCATCGTGAGAATGTGCTGGAAAGGACACGCTGGGAAAGGTGGAAGGCATTAGGAGAAGAGGGAGACCAAATACAAGATGGATTGTCTCCCTAAAAGAACACAAAAGCTTCCAGTCTGCAAGAGCTTTTGAGTACAGGGCATTCTGGAGACTGCTTATTCATAGGGACCTCATAAGCCAGAGACAAATGGATGGCACAGGATAACAGTGAGTAAAAGTTAAATGGCTAATACATAACAGAGTCAGATAGATATACATATTCCAAATACAAAAGTAGCACAACGTTACATCAAAATGAATGAGCATCAGAATATTCACCTTACAAATCTTTCCAACATCAAAGCATATTCAGGGCACATTTAAACACACACACACACACACACACACACACACACACACACACACACACACACACACACACACACACACACACACACACACAAATCAAAGGTTTCCTTGGTGTCACTTTTATGGGAATTCCCTTAGATTTTTGTTTACTGGTCTGTCTTGATAGATTTTTATACGACATTCTTTCTGATATATTGGCCATTCTTTTGGTATGCAGATCCTTATCATGGGTTCTTTACTACATGCTAAGGCACAGTTCCTACTCACTCACAATTCATTGCTCATCTTAAGCGCACTGTATAAGACCAAATTTCAGGAACGCTGATGTTGCATATCTTCAAGGTTACCAGGGGGTGGGGGGAGGACTCTTTTTTTGTTCTAATCTCCATGTGGGTCATCAAAGCCAGGTTTTATCTGAGACTCCAAAAAGAGCAATTTAAATCTGATAAGGCTTCATCTCTTTGTGCCAACCTTAGCAGAACCCAGCTAATCTATAATTAATATACTGGTAGATAGTACTGGCTCGGACAGCAGCCCTTTGTAGGATGGAAAACGTGCAGGTTTCTTGTTCTCATTTATTCTTTTTCTTGTATTTAAAAAAACACTTGAACCCTAGAAGTTAACCTTGCATTTCCTGAAGGAGGAAGCAGTGATGGTGCTTGGGCAACAGGTTCCTATAGCATTTGAAAATGCAACGCTCAACTGTATTAAGAAAGTGAGGGGGTCTTTTTCTGAATTAGCAGAGAGTCAAACTTTATATACAGAGAAAAAGTGTTCTGCTTATATACTGCCCCATACCACTACAAGTAGTCTCTGGGCGGTTTACAATTTTTTAATTACAGTGTGCAGGCTACACATTGCCCCCCCCCCCCCAGCAAGCTGGGTACTCATTTTACCGACCTCGGAAGGATGGAAGGCTGAGTGAACCTTGGGCCTGCTACCTGGGATTGAACCCCAGGTCGTGAACACAGTTTTAGCTGCAGTACAGGCATCTAACCACTGCGCCACAAGGCTCATGCAACCCACCATTAGAAGAGAGGCTGAAAATGCCTGACAGACACTGCCCGATCTTGTCACACCTACTGACATTTGCACATTACCTTGGTTTGTTTTGCGATTGGTCATCTGGAAGTAAACACAAGACGCAGGTACAAATACCTGATAGAGCACCGAGATGGCTTGTATCTCAGGTGTGGTACCAGCTATCTGTAACTCACAGTTTAGCCTCAAGGAGTGACCATTGTTAAAGAACAAGCCATGCAACAAACCATTATCTTGTATAATCATTATTTCTTTAGGTATTTCCTTTTCTTCTCTCTTCATATTCATGATTAGAGGTGGTTGCCTGCATTGTAGCCATATCTCTGACGTGTTTTTCCTTCAAAAATTTTTAAAAGGTGCTAAGATAGACCATAGGTGTGTCTGTACCTACTCTGCAGTAACAAAGAAAGCTGCAAAGAAATTCTGCAGTAAAGACATGCTGATCAATATTAGCCAGGTTTCATGGCCAAGAGACATAGCCAAGAGCTGCATAGTCCATAAAAGCCCTCTATCACTGAACGTCTAAAAAGTGGTGGAAGAGGTGCTGAAAGTCAGCCTACATGTTGGCCAAAATTCTGGTGTGTAGCAGAATATGGTAATTTGAAGTACAATAGACCCAATGGGAATTTAGTGAGTTATTTTGAGTTATTGTGCTAAAGCTGTGGTTCCCAACCCTCCTTATGCGGCGACCCTTTAATACAATTCCTTCTTGGAAGAGGCCACAAGCCCCCTTGGGCAGGCCACTGCCACAGGTGCCATAGATAAGTTCCCTCTACAGGCACCCTCAGCCAATAACAGCCTCCGGTGCCATTGACATCTCCTCCAACCTATCAAGCTGTAACTCACTCTCTCCCCCCCCCCGATCCAAGCCGTTTGTGCCTTTTTCTTCACTGGCTCATGGCAACCCCTGTGAAATGTTCATTTGACCCCCAAAGGGGTCCTGACCTCCAGGTTGGGAACCACTGTGTTAAAAGTGAGATGCAATTAGAATAGGCCCACTTGAATCCATGGAATCTGTGGAGAATGTGACTTACCAAAATCCTTTTGGTTTAGTGGACCTATTCTAGTGTGATTTGCTATATCAAGCAACAAAGTTTTGGCCGCTCAATTGGAGCAAACTTTGGAATAGCCAATAATTTCAAAAAGGGGGTTCTTTAAGTGTTGATAAAATCTGATCATCCCAGCAGGAGCTTTTCAAAACTCCCATGGTCTGAAAACAAGCCTAGTTTGTTTTGTGATTATTTTTGGAAGTTAAGCGCTGACTTCGTTCACAAGTCAAATTGCTCAGCCATGAGCCTCGGAGTTTTAATGGATTTCCGTTTGCAAGGATGAGCTATTTGTAACATATGGCCCCTTATTGCACTCCAATATAAAAATCAAGCCATTGTGCCAGCAAATACTGAAGATTTAAATGAAACCCTATGGCATTCCAAACAGACCAAACCAAACAAACACACCGCCTCTTAAAGACCAATCTTCCAAAGTCATCAAATCTGAGGGGATTGTTTTTCAGTCTGCTGCTACAGACATAGGGGTAAATTCCTGGTATAGTTACATAAACCCTCTGATCATACATTAGGGCATTTTTTGTATTTACGTACTTCGTTCCTTTGCATTTCAAAATACCCTCCTCATTGAAACACCCTTTCGGGCAAGCCCGCAGTAACATCTCAAGTGTGTTCTGCAAATAATGTTCTCTAGACCATGCATGGGTTCCTTGGCTTGTGAAGGATACATTTCATGCAAACAAACCTTTGCTGTGATGTGTAGTGACTTGCTTGCCCCAACCCGTTAACTCCCATTTCCCGAGATTAATATGTGATAGGAAGAAACTACACAACAACATCACCTGCTGGTTTAGTAGACTTGGTGGATTGTTATGTCGGCTTGCAGAATAACTACTCAGTGTTTGTCTTGACTGTGTGTCTGTGACAATGTGCGGATGAAAGACTTTCTGTGTGGAGGCATCTGGATTTTCAAGAAATAATACACCTTCAAGGCACTGAGGTTGTTTGTGGCTCAGCACACTTATAGGACATTAATGCTTCCAGGGCAGCCATTCTCCACTTGGTTTGGGCCATGCCCATGAACACAATATGAAAAAATTACAAGGTGAATCAGGATTGTATATGTTACATAATGAATCTTTCAAGCTGGCATGTCTGAGAAGATTCTCAGTTATCCAGGTGAGTTTATATGGAAGTTGAGTCATGGCAACTGGACTTCTTTTCCTTGAGAAATTCAAATGTTTCACTGCTCATCCAAAGAGCTTCGTCAGTCTGAAGAAAGCTAGTTGCGAGTCAAGGTGGCATTTGAATAATTGTTTCCAGTCTGTGCCCCCCTTCAAATGTGCCAAAGCCCCCCATGAGGCCATATGGCCCCTGTTGGTAATGGTTGTTCTAGGCTCAAGAGGATGGTTATAATGAATGGTCTTTCCATTAGATTTTGGATGTCAATAAAGGGTGTCAAATTACCATTGCATTTCCACCGCCAGAGAATTAGGGAGTTGAGATGGGCATGAACCAGAAAAATGATTGTTCGTTGTGGCTTGTGGTTTGTTGAAGTCCATGAACTTCCCAAATGTTTAGAAAGAATGAACCACGGATTGGTTTATTTTGGTTTGGAGGTTTGTGAGCCCTAAAATAGGACTCCCAGCCACTTAGAGATACCAAAACGGCCAAGAAGCTTCCACTGACTCTCTTCTTCACCCACTCCATGTTTGGTAAAGTTTGAATTTCAGACATCCAAGTTATACACCCTCAAAGTAGGTCCCCCAGGAAAATGCCCTTGATCGCCTGGCTTGGGGGACATTCCAGCAGTGGTTCAAGTCAGGGAACCTGACACAAGATGTTGCTGAGGCGTGTGGAGGGACAATGCCTTTTCCCCAAACTCTGTAAACAGTGCCACACTGGAGGTCTGAGATGAGATGCAGAGGTGGTTGTGTGGTCAGCAGGAAGCTCGAAATTTGATCTAACCTGGTTCCAAGGTAGAAGAGTTCCTGTGATGAGCAATTGTGGCTTAGTTGAAAAAGGCTCCTCTGAATCGGTCAAGAACAAGCAACTCCCCCAAAGGCCTTTGAGCCATGCATGGGGCTGCCTGCCCTGTCAGTCCACTTGTCCTCTCAGGGTTGCCTGATGTTTCTGATTGACAGGAGCAGGCTGTCAGGAGGCAAGGGGGGAGAGAGAAAATGGGCAAACAAACCAAAATTGCTTAAAAAAAGTTTGTTGGCTCCTTTTCAGTTCTTTGTTCACGGTCTTTTCGAGTGCAGGCAGACCCATTCCTGAGAGATGAAATTTGGCCTCATGTGAGGCTGCTAAGTTCTCCTTTGACTCCATGTCTCTCAGTTTACTTTATATAAAACCATGCTGGGAGTTACAGTGTCTTAATGACCTGTCATTGTGATTAATCCTTTCAAATATCTCCATAATCCGTTTCACGTGTCTTCGTTAATTGATTGCTTCCTCACCAGAGCTTCCTCCCTCCTTACAAATTGTCATGCCCTCAGGCAGCAAAATCTAAGAGCCGTTTCACACGACCCCTAAGATCCGCTGGCCACTTAAATTCGGACCAGAGATCTTAGGGGTTTGTCGCTGTCCTTGTGTTCCCACCCCCTCTGCACTCCTGGCTGCTGTCTGCGTGAGGGGAGGGAGAAAAAAGAAAAGAAAAGAATGCCGCTCACCTCCGTTCTGCCGTCGGCACTGCATTCAGATCTCTTAAAGGGGCGGGGGCAAAACAACAACAAATAGAAGCAAGGAGAGCCCGGCACTCACTACGTTACATCCGCATCAGGAATTTTCACCCCTGGAGAGCAGGTACTTGAAAAGTGCGCTGGGACACGCTTAGGTGGGCGTGGTCACACTTAATTTTTTGTAAACTCTGAAGCTGGTGGGGAAACAATTTTAAGCTCCGGATCTGGGAGCCATTTGCCGCGGAGTTTAGGGGTCGCGTGAAAAGGCTCTAACACACCTATCAAAGCTTACCTTGAACTAACTTGTGCACAACAAGACCAGGAGGGCCCTAGATCAGCCCCTTTGAAATGTATCCTGGCCAATTCTTCCTGCCTGGCAATCACGGTGTCAAGGCATGCAAACGTTTCTTCAATCCTCCATTTTATCTTCACAGCAAACACATGTTCCCAGGTTAAAATATTGCTCCCACTTTATACTTTATGTAGCCAACTCCCAATGATTCCTTCATTCCATGGGATCTTTTGACTTTTTGCAAGGTGATGATAATGTCAAGTATAGAAAATTATCTCTGTTCAAAAGAATAAGTCAAAGCCAACAGACTTGTAACAATAGGTATACCTGGAAGGATTTGTTGACAGCTTTATGGCAATTGCTTGTAGGAGCCAATCTTATGACCCAGGTAACCAGCTTAACCTTGGCCTCACAGGCAGATGAAATAGGGCAGTGGGTCCCAACCTTCTCAAGATGTTCTTAGACTACAACTCCCAGACATCCTGGCCAATGCAGGTAGTGGTGAAGGCTTCTGGGAGTTTTAGTCCAAGAAGATCTGGGGACCCAAGGTTGGGAACCACTGAAGTAGACCAATAACTAACCTCCCATCTGGCTGTGTAGCGAGAGGTTGATGTGGCCAGAATTCAATGTGGTACATATTTCTGCTGGATACCAGTTCTTCCACCAGAATCAGTGACTCCCTCTCTTTTCAGCAGCTTCCGTGTAGACCCTAAAAATCTGCTAATGGATGCCTTGGAAACAGTTTTTTTAGCACCTCTGGATACTATAGCAGGAGACATATTGACGTACAGTACTTGTTGCATATAAGAAGCCATATGTTTAATGCAAAACCAAGTGTCTGAAATCTTTCACTTAACAACATTTGACACTTCCCATGATGTACTACTGGAGAGAATAAGCTATGCAGATATATTGACAAGGAAAGGATCTCATTGTATTCCAGGCGAAGGACTGCAAAAGAGAACAAGGCATTTGTTTGAGGCTCCATAGTCAGCAGTAGAGATGGGCATGGAACGAACATTTTTTCGTTTCTGTTATTCGTTTGTCGTTCTGTTACGTAATGAAACGACAAATGAAAATTGTGATGAAAATGCAACGAAATGAACAGAACCACGAAAATTGTGGTCGTTACATTTCGTTTCCGTTAATGGCGACGCGCAACGAAATGAGCTGTTTTAAATGTTAAAAAACGTCCTGGACATCCGTAAACATGCAGCAATAATTATTTATATTGTCTGATAATACCTACCAGGGGGGTTGGGGTCCTTAAAACATTTGTTTTTGTCTTCTCCCATTGCAATGTATTTTTCTTTTCCCTTTAAAATGGATGTCGCCACCAGCCACAAAATGGAGGCAAGCCATGTGATGGGATCATGTTCAACCAATAGCATGCCCAGGTTGCAGACTGGGCAGGCAGGTCTGGCAGCCACAGAGGGCATAAAAAGCTCTGGCAGCCCCCGTCCTCCTTGCAGTCTCTGGTGGGAGTTAGGGTGGGATTGCTGTCTCTGCAACTCTAGCTTCAGTCGTGCAGCCTCCCTGTATGTGTGCGTGCTGCGTACCTCTCGGTGAGTACCCTCCCTTGCCCCGCAGTGCAGTCACTCTGCGGCTGCCTTGCACCCTGGGCAACGCCCACCGCCGCCTTTGCAGCCTCCCTGCGTACCTAGTCTATACAGTGTCTCTGCCAGCATCCATTTTTTTTAGTGTTTTCCCTCTGGTCTGGGGCGTTGGAGGATGCCTGCGCACTGAAATGCTTTAAAAATCGCACAAAAAGCGGGTAGAAATGACAAACGAAAAAACAAAAAACGGTAATGAATTTTTTCAAAAAATTCACGACAAATGGAAACAAACCAAAACAGACCTCTCAATGACAAACAAAAAAACGAAATGCCATTTTTTTTGTTTCCTGCCCATCTCTAGTCAGCAGAGAGCAACTTCGGCCTTTTAACCGCAAACAAAAATTAAGCATTTTATCTCTTGACAGCTGAGGCAGTTTCCATTTGGGTGGTGATGGAGAAGAAAACGAATGAAATTTTTTAACAACCTTTGTGGTTGTGGATCAGACTTGGAGCAAATGTGGCAGCTTATTTCTAGCCAAAGCTGTTTTATAAACTTTAATTAGAACCATCCCAACAACCAAGCCTTGAGAGTCATGCATGACTTGAATCGACCAAATTCTGGTGGTGTTACTTTATTACCCCTTTTTTCCCTCAGACACTCACCCAAGTTTCATCACTCTGCATGGTGTAAAAAAGCAGCTTCTGAAAATCACTGCCATAGGACAGTTAATCCTACAAAAATATCTTGAATCCTAAAAATGCCTTGATTTCCTGCAGGTTGTGACCTTTCAGATGTTCACACAAATTAATGGCTACGGCTGCTTTCACATGGCCACTAAAATCTGCAGCAAACTTTGATCTGGATCACACACACCCCAGAGTGGTCACGTGGTTGATGTAACAGATCAGATGTTCCCATGGTTGTGTTTTGAAAATCTGCAACCATTCTGATCCCATGACTGAGAACCGCAGCAAAGATACCATAATGGGGGGCAAAAAGGTTTTGGTGTGGATTTTTTGTGTTCCCACGGACTTGTGTACTGGTTTAAAATCCGCATCAGAACAGTGACAACGATTTTACCACCTCGAGACGAGGTACTTGTAAAATGTGCTGGTTTGCGCTTAAGTGGATGTGGTTGCGCTTTAAAAAAAAAGTCCGCTGCTCATGGGAAAACAATTTTATGCTCCGCATCTGCGAGCACTTTGCAGCAGATTTTAGTGGTTGTGTGAAAGCAGCCTATATTCACATATCCAAAATGTCTCCCCACTTTTACATGTTTTCTGTTTTGCGCAAGGTGACACAATGGTGTCACATGGCCGATATCACGTGGCAAGAGTTCAGAGCTCTTTGTGCAGTATCCCATTATTTAACATGAAATAACCTGTGATTCATTTCTTCCTTTACTTTACTTTCTTCCTTTTCATACCACTGAAGAGCCGTGTGCTGAAGGATCCATTATTTCTGTAGTCTGTGGACATCAATGTAGTTGATAACGTGTCCTTGAAAGGGTTCCTCCTAAAATTCCTATGAAATCAAGAGTCTGTGAAGATTCTTAGTTGACAAGGTGAGGTCATCTGGAAGTTGAGTCATGCCAACTGGACTTGTTTTCTTGTGGACTTCTTTTCTTGAGAGGATCCTTTCTTGATTTCATAGATCCACCTTTTGCTTTCCCCCCACTCTTCCTACTACACCCTCGCCAAAAAAAAAAAAAAAAAAAACCTAATACCACGTCATCCATCTGCACATGGAAGAATCACCACTCAGTAAATGTAAAACATAAAAAGAAGAATGGGAGCAAAAACAAAAAACAAAAAACGCAGCAGACAAAAGGGGGGTTTCGAAGGGTAACATACAAAATATATTGTGTGACTGTTCACTCAGAAGCTGAAACCCAATGTAATGTGGAGCAGAATAAAAAAAAGTAGTAGATCCTCAGCTGGCAGGATTTGCCACTAATTCAGCATTCTTTATTGGGAGGGGGGGAATGTGAGGTAGAACATGTGCCTTCAGATCTCTCCCCAATCCACCCACACAAATTCAAGATCAATGAGGGCAACTAGAGAGATGTGTTGGATGTCTGCACACAACCTATGTTGTTAGGTTCATAGGACAAATTTATTTAACTTTATTTATTTTGAATATTTTTACCCCACCTTTCTGCTTGGAAAAGGACCCAAGGTGGCTTACAATAAGGAGGGACAATACACAGCCCAGAAGATTCAAAACATATTCAAGTTAAGAATGGGGAATTAGTGGGAATGGATGGTTTTGCTTTGATATATGGAGAAAAGTCATATAAATATTTTCAGGGTATAAACTTTGATTTTCATATACGATGCAGCATCGGCTTCTTTTTAAAATAAGCATTACAACCAATTCTTTAGTTGCTTATTTTAAAATGGTCAGGGTTTATCACATACTTCTTGAGGAGGGGAAGCATAAATCAACTCAAAATATCCCAGCCTTCATTTCTCATGCATTTCTGTACAGTGTTGGGCATAAAGGCAATAGGTTATATAAGAAATATGTCTTTGGTCTTTTCTAAACCAGCTTTAGTTTTGGTTGATGATTGAAAGTGAAAGATACAATGGAACAGAGGAAGATTTTTTTTTGCCTGCCATCGCCCATTTACTGGCTAATAATAAAGCCTAGCTTGTGTCTTCATAAAATAAAGGGAAACAAGCCAGGGATTGTTTCATAAGTTGCTTTAGTCTTGCTTTAAATAGTCTTAATTGGTTTTCCTAGTTTCATACTCACAATCAATAGTCCCGATTCCATTTTTTTCAAAAGTACAGAGAAAACCTGTTTTAACAATGCTCATATTGCCTGTAAACCTATTTTGGAAAGTTTTATAGGGTCGCTCTTGCATACAGAGAAATGTTCAATAGCCCATGCATACTCAGCTGTATTGTGGTTATAAAAACATACTGGGAGCCAACATTAAAAATATTCTCTGCTCATCAGAGCTGCTGTTTAATTATGACTTGGCACTCTCCCGGTTATATTTACATAGCTTTATTTAAATCTAGATAAAACTGTATCTAAATCTAAAAAAGGCAGACAGCTTATAACAAAAAAACTAGGCTTCAGATCCGCACAAATTTTGGTACAGTGGCGGGAAACAGTGTGCACTCATACTGTGGCAAATTAGTTACCTACTTAGGGTTTGCTTTAAAAATCACAGAGAACCAAGTGACTGGGCATTCTGGGAGATTAGGATCATCTTAAACAAATTAAGAACCATTGCATGTCTTTCTTCACGCATTAATGCTTGTCCTAGGCACTTTTGTTGATTCTGAATGATGTAATTCAATGGAAGGCCAAAATACCTCTCCTCAGAAGTGCCACGTTTAATGAACAGAAACACCCACTTTTATAACATGGAGGATATGCAGGGAACCTTTTCAGGAATGGCATTCCTTCACGCTTGCTTTCTGCCACCCTATACCTCTTCCACCTTCCCCCGAGGCTGCCCTTTTGCCTCAGAGGAAAACAGGGTCTCGATCATCACACACTAGCCCGAATCCAGCCACGTCAACCCATTTGCACACCACCCTCCCATTCCTGTCAACCCATTTGCACACCACCCTCCCATTCCTGTAGGAAAAGGTGGAGGCTGTTGTTCTTTGGGGTAGGTAAAGGTAGGGAGAGCTTAAGTCACCAGTGACTCTCTCCCTCCTCATTTGCTCCCCCAAGTACCTGTAAATCCATGCAGGGTGTGTGCGCCAAGGTCGTAGTTTTGCAGGGGAGCAGGGAATTCCCCTCCATCTTCTTGACACTTCTTGCCGAGAATGATAGAAACAGTGTTTAACTGCTGGTGAGTGGATTTTTGGAGATGTAGACCAAATCATCAAGTTTCCAAGCCTGAGAAATGAGTCAGTTCGGCTAAAAGCCACTGCTGTAGGCTTCAAGCTGTAGAAGTGAAGTGAACTTGCCCTCACCCTTTGCTCTGCTAATAAATCATCGTAGAGTGGTACCTCTATGTACGAGTAGCTCTACTTACAAGCAATTCGACTTAAGAGCGCAAAACCATTGGGGTTTTAACTGCTGCCTTACAAATTTTAGATGCAGTCTGCTCTCCTTACATTCCCCCCCCCATTTTAAAATTTATTTATTTATTTATTTATTATTTTGATACGGCTGCTCTACTTACGAGTTGTTCGACTTATGAGCATGCATTCGGAACAGATTAAACTTGTAAGTAGAAGTGCCACTGTATTTTGCAGCTCTAGATGCCACACACAACTTAATCCAGCCAAATGCAAGACAGAACAGCCTGGGCTTTTTTTTTGTTGACTCAGAAGAAATCCCTACTGATTTTACGCAGCTTTACACCCCAGTCAACAATGAGGAAATTGCAGGCTTGTTCAGCTGTATCACATTTTAAAATAATATTTAATAGTATGGTTTTCTGTGCAAGTTTAGCCCCCTTTGTTCTGCCTTTCAGAGAAGGCTGTGCCGATCAAATATATACATTGAACAAGATGCTTTTTACCTTCTTTCATGCAAAGAAATGAGCCAGAGTGCGTAGGGAAGAGCTATAAGAACTCCCTGCTCCCCGCTTGCCCCTCAATCTCTGAGGCACTTGAATTACTGTCCTTTGCTGAAGGAAAATATCATTTACAGTGCCACCTGGGTTTGCGAGGCTAATCCGTTCCAGAAGCATGCTCATAAACCAAAATACTCATACAGTCACACACACCCCGCCATTTCGTGGTTCAGGTCCCGTGGTCCCGCTACATTGCAGGATCGCAGTACCTGCACCACTGGGGTAGCGGGGGGTGATCAGGTCACTCCCCGCCACCCCCACCCCCTCCAAGGCTTTACGGAGCCACCCGGGAGGGTCATGGGGAGCCATCGCATGGCTCCCCGCCACCCCCCTGGGCCCCTCCGGGAAGTCTCGGAGCCACCCGGGAGGGTCGCAGGGAGCCATCGCATGGCTCCCCGCCCCCGCCCCCTCCAAGGCTTCACGGAGCCGGGGGGGGGGGGCGGGGGGGGCGCAATTGCCATTGAAATGCATTGCCAATGCATTTCAATGGAGAAATTTTCCTCATTGGAAAGCATTGAGCCAATGTTTTCCAATGGGGAAAATTTTCTCCATTGAAATGCATTGGCAATGCATTTCAATGGAGACGGCCCCGGAGGAGAAGTCTCAGGCGGTGCGGGTGGGCGGTGGCGGGAGGTCAGATCCCCCTGCCGCTGCCAGTGTGCACCGCCCCAAGACTTCTCCGACAGGCGTGCAATCGCCCCCGCCCCTGCCCCCACCCCCAGCGCCCCCATCTGCTTCCTCATATCATGGATTTTCATGGATTGTGGTTGGGGTGGGTTCCTAACCCCCATGATTAGCGGGGGGTTACTGTACATCAAAGCAAATTTCCCCATAGGAAATAATGAAAACTTACCTGATCTGTTTTGTGGTCCCAGTTTTTATTATTTCTTATGGAGAAATAAGCTTTGGCTGGGAGCTGCAGCAGCCTCCGGAGCTCACTCCAGGCCCAGCACTGCCCAGGGTGCATCATGGAGGCCTGGTGCTGGGCCGGGAGTGAACTCTGGAGGCTGCAGACAGGCAGCGCTGGGCCTGGGGCAAGCTTTAGAGGTCACTTCCAGTTCGTGATGGGCCTGTACTGGCCGACTGGATGCCCCAGAGGTCTGCTCCAGGCATCGCTGGGTCCGCACTGAGCCCCAGAGGCCACCTCCAGTCAGGAAGAGGAGGAAGATGAGGAGGTAAGCCAGGCTGTGATTGCAAAATGAGCACCCGAGGTGCTGTTTTGCAAGACATGGCTCACAAAGCGAAGCAAAATTTTATGAAACATTAAAATGCTATTAATTTTTTTTCACTCGTTTTGCAAAACACTGGCAAGGCAAGGTACTCGTTACCTGAGGTATCACTGTATATGTAAACTGGAGGGGATATTTTTTTGAAAGGTTGAATTTATTCCTTGATTGTTGATTACCTGTTTCATCTTTATGCATCTGTTAGCCCCCCACTTGCACTGCTCTTTGTCACCACACTGAAGTGACTGAGCCTTAATGTGGTGCTTTCTTGAACTGAGGCCACACACACACAAGGTAGTGATGATATACTTTCACGTGTGTTTGCGGAAGAAAGAGTTTATTTCCCCATCAGGCTTTGACAAGACTCCCCAGAAGACCTTTTGATTAAAAGTTTTCCTTTGAAACCTTTTTTTTTTGGGGGGGGGAGAGAAAAAATCTGTGAGGAGGAACAATTTATAGTGTGGATACCATGATCAAATAATAACAACCCCCACCTCTCTTTCCTGGAAACAGTGTTTCGTTCAGAAACATGATGGTCAACAAAGTCTACCATCGCCTACATAGAAGGTGTAAAATATTTTGCTGCCTGAGGCAAGGAAACAAGTGGCACCTTCTCTATACAAGGTGGAGAAGCTGACTGGATTGGTGACTGAGCCTTGTTTCAACAGTACTCATGACGGTTTTCCATGGCAACGAATGTGTCCCAATTGAATTTATCGGAAACGCAGGAGAACATACACTGTTGGACTCAGGAAGATTTGTTCTCCGCCATCTTCTCACTGCTCTACGGCTGCCTCAAACGACCTGCTGACTGAGGAGGCTGCCTCACTTTTCCGAGAAGGAAATAATTAGAAATAAAAGGGACAGCACGGAGAAGTCACTTTGTACGGCTTATATTGTAGAAACGGAGACAGTAAGCAGGGTAAAGCTTTCATCAGGATATACTGGTGCCTATATTCAAGTTTTCCTTCAAAAGTCTCCACCTGCTATTGCTTACAGAATTTCAGGCTAAAAATGCATCTCCCACTCACTTTCTGAAAGCTGTCCAGTTGAAGTCACAAAAGTCTTTTCCTCTCCCCACACCCACTTTCTCCCCCTCTACCACTACCTTTAAATGGCAATTTAAAACTCTGCTTTACTGATTATCTTCCCATTAGTGAATTAACAAACAGCAATTATGTCTGAATTTTTTTCCCTCCTGTCTGTGTTTGATCTGAATCCATCTGATCTAATTTTTGTTATTATTTTTTTGTTTTCTTTTTATCCCCCTTAAGCTTAATGTTTATGATTTTGTTACTTCTTTGACTGTTTGATTGTTTTGATTAATTTTATGTTTAGTTAAAATGCTTGTGCATATTCTGTATATTTATAATTTGTTCTACTGCTGCTTAATTATAGATACAGTGGACCCTTGTATAACAAACGGCTTGTATAATATAAAATCTGTACAACATAAAAAATTCCAGAGATAGGGGAAATTTGCTTATCATAATCGCCTATGGGGAAAATCTGTACAACATAAAAATGGGATTACTCCATTTTCAATGCATTCCTATGGGAATTTGTATAAACGAAAATTTGCTTAACATAATTTCATTTCGAATTAATTAATTCCTTTATACAAGGTACCACTGTAAATTGTTCTTCATTGTTGTAAACTGCCCAGAGTAGCCTGTGGGCTGGATGGGTGGAATAGAAATCAAATGAATGAATGAATGAATGAATGAATGAATGAATGAATGAATGAATGAATGAATGAATAAATAAATAAATACCTTCATGTGACTTTAAGAAAAATAAGAATGAAGTAAAACAGGGCTTGTTGCAGTGATAATTGTCCCTTGCTGTTAGATCCTCTTGGATCTCATCCTCTAAAACTAGACACAGGAAGAAGCTGATGGATCTAATTAACAAATATGGAGCACCTGGCCTGTTCTTTAGAATTATATACAATGCAATGAACCAAGAAAATAGTAATCAATTTTTCCTCTTGATAACATAACCAGTATTTTGCCTTCTTTTGCAATGTACGTACAACAGTTCCTGGCTCTATGAGGGTCGGCTGTATTCTGATTTTTAGCAAGTGACCATAAAGCTTACTATTTAATAGTTACTTTCAAAGAACAAGGTAAATAATTACTTGTACAACCATCACCACCAATTCTGGGAAGGCCTTGGAATTATACCAAAGCTCTTTTTAAAAAGTCATTTTTTAATGTTTTGGTTCAAGCAGGCACCCTCGTTGGCGTCCTTCAGAAAAGCACTGAAGACCTGGCTATTTAGGGAAACTTTCGGGAATTGCTAGGGAGCACTGGAGTTGTTTTATTATTATTATTATTATTATTATTATTATTATTATTATTATTATTATTATTATTATTATTATTATTATTATTATTATTATTATTATTAATTTCCGCCTCTTGCCAATATCATTTGTTTGTTATGGATGCCATTGTTTTTAATTTTGTGTAAACCGCCCAGAGTTCCTGCCTGGGAAATGGGTGCGGTATACAAGTATGAAAATAAATAATAATAAATATAAATAAATATAACTCTGGTAACAGGAATTCTGTTTGACTGCTCGAAATGGCGAAGAATGGTTAGTGCCCATCTCTGCTGACACCATACATTTGGTCTTGTTGATTTTTTTTTGTATTATAAGTAACAGGATTTAATTATCTTTACTGAACAGGGGATAAGGAGTCATCCCAGCCTAACTACAACAGAAATAACATGTATGGTTAAAAGATGAATTAGCACTGGAACTTCCATCCATCTCTTGCCACTTCCTCTCTCCATCTTTCTCATTCGTTGCTTGCTCCAGCTGTACACGCTGCCCTATACACAGCATTTGTCAGTCTCCCTGTTAAACAGTCACACACACACATTCCAGCTCCTTTAATCTTCCCATCCAGGTGCACTCCATGGGCCTCCTTTCAGTCTTCATAGCAACCCTGCAAGGTAGCCTAGTTGGAGGGTCAGTGACGGAGGCAGATTCATCTGGCAAGAGCCAAGGAAGAAAACGGAACCCAAGTCTCCTCAGGTGCGCTGGTCCAGATTCCTCAACCGAGTGCTCTCCAGATGGGCTTACTGAGAACGACAGAAGTTGTTGCCCGATACACATTGGCAAGAACCAGGTTGGTGAGGACTGTGCTCATTGCCGCACCATGCCGGCTCTACTCCCAGCGTCACTCCGGAAGTTTCTGTGGTAGTTACAAACACAACATGCCTTTGAACATACTGTTCACTTAGCATTTTCACCCCAGGACACCAAAAAGGCACACACAAGGTTACTTTTAATGATTTTGCCAGTAATTCCTTTATCTCAGTTGTAAGTGATATTAAAAGTAATGGAACATTGTATTAAGCTGGGATGTTTGAACTTTTAACTCTGCCCGTCGGGAATTTAAGGATAGGCTGGACAGGATATTAAAAACCTAAGGCTATGACATCCTCCATTGCCTTGTGTCTACTCTGAAATGACATAATGAAACTCACCAATCAAAAACAGGATTATAGGAGATTAAATGGAATCACTGCCTAATTCCCGGAGCTTGAAGTATGATGTTAGTTATACACCTCCAGTAGTTTCATGACAAAGAATGATTCAGTCAGAAAAACACTGAAGCTTACTAGCCTTCTTACGCAGTTTTCTGTTGCCAACCATCCCCACTAGGGACCCTCCCAATGTGTTGTACTAGAGATCCCATCATCCCCATAATCTCTATCACCACAAGATATATAGTAATCCAATGGTTCTGGAGGGTACCAGGTTGGGGGGAAACAGCCTTAATAGAGCCGCTCACAATTTTTATTTGTTTGTTTGTTTATTTGAAATTAAATAAAACAGCCTGGCTCACCCAATGACTATCAAAGAGCAAAAACAGCTAGCCCCCTAAAGCAAATGTGAGAATCAAGATACAGTAAAAGGAAAGAAATAAGAAATGAAACTTTTGTAAAAAAAATCACAGTTGTCATTTAATTTTAAAATTTGATTTTGAATTTGCTGTCAGAAGTGTTAATGAAGGTTAGTGAATCAGTCTTTGACAATGGACAGCACTTCCAAACTGTGGCTGAAAGACATAGAATGGGCTCTTCCCAGGTTTCAGGGGGCCAGGGGATCCGAAAGGCAGGGCACCAAAACCGTGGCCAATTGCTTAGCACTGAAGGGTCCCATCTTAGAGTGAAGCCCTGTGGATTAGGTACTCTGCGGACACCTCACAGCAGGACAGTTGGGGCCAACATGATCTATTGTAGCCTGTGCTGCAGCTTGAAAGCCATGGCGATACTCTCCAGGATAGCAGGAGAGAGTGAGAGCGAGAGAGGCGAACTACTCATGCTATGTTGCTGAAGGCAAGTGCCACGCTCTGCGTAATGCCCTAGCTGTATCTAGAATACACTGCTCCCTAAAGCAAGAGAGAGCTACCATGATTTCCAGAGGGGTAAAAAGATCTCCGCATATCAAACACTGGATGCCAGGGAGCAGGATTTTAGCTGAAGTTTCTCCTTGACAGGCTACATTTCTAGACGCAGGGATTTTGATTCTGATTTTAGATATGAGAACAACTCAACTTCTATCTGAAGTGGCACTTACTAATGAGTCAGTAAATACTAAGCCTCAGGCAGGACAGAGATTTAAGGAAGGGCCTCTGTCTACATGTCCCATCACCATATTTAGTGGCTTACTTCTCACAGACTATGAAGGTGATGGTTCTGTTTTCTCTGAGTTGTATCATGTCCAACTGTAGGTGGAGTCATATACAGTGGCACCATGTATAAAGGAATTAATTTGTTCCAAATTGAAAATGGAGTAATTCCATTTTTATGTTGTACAGATTTGCCCCATAGGCGATTCTGTTAAGCAAATTTCCCCTATCTCTGGAATATTTTATGTTGTACAAATTTTATGTTATACAAACTGTTTGTTGTACAAGGGTCCACTGTACATATTTGGATCATGCCTTAGCAATGGTAGCAGAGATGGACATAGACAGGACTTCAGTGCGCTAAGCAGTGTAACAGTGGCTTTATTAAGACTATACTTATCACTTATTGTAGAAACAGGTCTGCCTAAGTGTAACAGTCCCTTTTCTACTACTGAAGTGTGGTCCAATTTATCAAAGAAATGTCAAGAGCAAAGTGCAGTAGAAATGATTAAAATTTTATACGCGGAGTAGGCAGCAATACTTCTCAGCTTGGGAAAGCTTGGTTTATCTGCTTTCTGAAGGATAGAGATGTGGGGAGAGAGATAAGGAATGAACAAAAGTAATTTCCTACAGACCAAACCAAATATGGTTTTTTTCCAGGGAGAGAATAATTTCTGAGTCAGCCACACCACATTGTTTCGAGGCTTAAAAATTAGCATCTGTGAAGCCCAGGAGTAGCAATTAAAAGGCTTCCTAATAAATGAACATGCTTTCACAGTTGTTTACTTCAGAATGCAGACATATGAATACAGATGGAACTGATGTATTTGATAACAACTTCAGGCTGGAATATATTGCCTTTTGCCTTGTTGGAAAAGATTACATGGGTGGAGTTAAACATTTTATTAAAAACTCATCACCTTTCCTGACACACACACTCTTTGCATAAATGACACACTCATAATTCCATGTGTGATCGAACTTAACTGGTAAACTGATTGTGTTTACTTTTTCTTAATTAAATCAAAGCTTGTGCAGTGTTTTCTTTACATGGCGTACTGTGCTTTATTGTTTTCTAAAATGACGGCCTTGAAATGCTCTTCTTGTGTTAATGTGCTCTCTCTCTCTCTCTCTCTCTCTCTCTCTCTCTCTCTCACACACACACACACACACACACACACACACACACACACACACACACAATCTTGGTTTTATACAACTATGGTTACCAGAATATGGATTTGTGCATATGCTGCAAACAGCGTATAACTCTGTTAAGCCAATGTCATTCCACTTTTTGCTACACAAATATAAGTGTAAGTAAACAAAATTAACTTGCTCATATTTTTGTTTTAAGAACAATACATTCCCATTTTTACTATGATGAAACTGTCATTGACAGAGGTGCATCACACAAACAGAAATGCCAAATTTAAATGTGCTATTTACAAACCGAGAAAAATGTTGCTGCACATAATTGATCAAATCTGCTAATTCAATATGTCCCATTAATAAAGGTCTGAGTTGCAGTAATTGTTTCTGGGAAGACGGAACACATTTACTCCACACAAATCATGCCTTGATAAGACATCGTTAGAAATTTCATAACAATTGCTGACTTCTCAGTCTGTGAGCAATTGTTGAACAATAAACGTTTCCCCCTCTTTGAGCACATCTAAGGAAGATGGTTGATAGCTGGTTGAGCTGACAGTAAGCCATCTGAGGCCATAATGAGTCCAAATGTCTCACTGCCTAGGGATGTTGGAAATTACCAAGGCCTACTTTGACCCTGCTGTAAATCTGGGCTGGGAGAGAATGGTTGGGGTCTGGTATACTTCAGGTCTTCCAAGCACTCCGATCAATGGGCCATCGTGTGAGCCGAAGTGTCAAATGACTTAATGTCCAGGGAGTACTTATATACAGTGGTACCTCTTAAGATGAATTTAATTCATTCTATGAGTTGTTTCATTTTATGAAAAAATTGTCTTGCAAAATGTGGGAATGGGAAACCGATTAATTTGTTCCAGAGGTTGGAAACCACCCTCCCCCAAACAAAAGCCATTTTCCCCAGAACTCTTTAAAAAGTGTACTTTAAAGGCATACAGAACCAGAACACCTCCCTGGAACTTCCCCATCCCCCCCTCAGTGCAATGCAAACATGGACAAAAGAAAGCACCAAGACAAACTACAGGTCCTTCCCACAAAAAGTGTAATGAAAAGCAATGCAAAGATGATCAAAAGCAAGCAGCAAAACAAACCCCAGGTCGTTCCTGCCCAAAGTGCAATAGAACCCAATGCAAAGACGCATAAGAAAGCAAGGAAACCTCGACTCCCTACCTTTCCAAGTTCAAAAAGTCCAAAAACTGCTGCAAAACAATGTCCCAAATGGCTCCAAAACTTGATGAAAAAACTCTTCCCCTCACAAACTAGAGGGGCACAATGCATCTTAGTTAACTTGTTTCAAAATGTGGAACAGATTTTTGTCTTCCGGAGCATCCTATAGGGAATTTTCGTCTTGTGAAGCATGCCTATTCCCGGAAATTTCATTCGTCTTACGAATTTTTCATCTTAAGGGGCATTTGTCTTAAGAGGTAGTGTTGTAATAGTTTCTGACATACCTGTTGGGAAATCAGCAATAAAATCACTGTACACTGTGGCAGCCAGAGTTCAAGGTACAATATTTTTTAAAATTAAGTTTCAGTTGTAAATGATAGGAATACAAACTTCACATTTATTTATTTATTTATTTATTTATTTATTTATTTATTTATTTATTTATTTATTCTATACCACCCATCTTCCAATGGTTGATTCATGAATTTAAAATTCTCCTTCTGTCTACCCCTTTTTCGTGGAACTGCCAATATCAAAGCACACTTGGACAGTCTCTGTGGTTACCAATGCTGTTTACTTTTGTCACTGTGTAAGTAGGAAGGAAGTGAGGAAAAGACTCCCAATCTGATCCATCCTCGAGGTTTAGGAAGAGACAGAAGGACAGCAGGGCCCCCATCATACTTTGATGCCATCCTGCAGCAATGAAACCAGGAGGCTTTAATTTGACTAATTTTTGATTGTGGGTGGGAGTAGGTTTCTCTTCTTTGGGGGGGGGACCTTTATTATTTTGTTACTTTGGGGCTGATTACAAGTCACTAGGGCCTTGTGGGAGGGAAGAGAAGAAGAACGGAGAAAAACAGATACTCATTATCAGCTCACCTGTTTGACTGAGGGATAATAAACTGATGTGCATAGTTTGGAGCGAAGAGTAAAGGAGACACGGACATCTGCTGGATTAAGAGAACCACCAGGGGAAGGCTGAGAAGTATATATCTTAAAGAAATACTCTGACTTCTTCCCTACCATATAATTTTGGATACTGTTTGTTTTGAGGCTTGATTCATATATTGGCTGGCTGGATTTGATCTGAAGTCTATTGGTAATTTATATTTATTGTGTATGGTTGTTAGTATTGTTTAATACTTATATAATGCCCATCTTCTGTTTGTATTGTTGTCATGGCAACAAGGGCTAAAGGAGTGGTGGGGAGTGGTAAATCCTCACCAGTTCTAGAATCCTCTATAGGGAAATTAGTAAACCAAGAATCCCAGTTCATTTCCATGCAGAATATGGTGGAAAAGATGTTGGCTTCAATACATACTCAACAGAATGTAATGCAAGCACAACAGAATAATTTTTTTGAACATCAGGAACAACAGAACAAGAAATGGGAGGCTAGACTAGAAAGGCTGGAGAAAAAATGGATGATATGAAACTTGAGTGTATGAATCTGCATGAATACAAGAAAGATATAGAAAAAGAACTTACAGAACTTAAAGAAGACATGTAGAAATCACTTTTAGTAACTAAGAAAATGGAAAAGGAAACAGAAAAAACTAAACAAATAATAAGAGATATGGAAAGACAAAAAAAAAAAAAACAGGAAGATACTGACCTTATGCAGATTCAATTTGAAAATGCAAATTTTCTCTTGAAATTACAAAATGTCCCAGACCAGAAGGGCCAAAATGAGGTAGAAACAGCTGTTGGGATATTAACAGAGTGGATGGGTCTGGAGAAAGAAGAAATTGAATCTAATGTGGACATAGTAAAAAGAACACCATCAGCTTTTATTAGGAAAATGCAATTTCCTAGAGAATTACAGATTAGGTTCTTAAGATCTGGGTTTAGAGATAAGGTACTGAAGGCAATCCAAGGTAAGACATTTATAAAAGATGGTAAAAATATAAAAGCTTTAAAACATGTACCTTGGAAAATTAGACAGATAACGCAACAATATGATAATTTAATTAAGACATTGAGGAGAAAGGATATATCTTACAGATGGCTTTCCCCAGAAGGAGTTACATTTGAATTTGCAGCTCAGAGGCATTATGTAACCTCCACAATGAAAGCAGAACAGATATTGAAGAGATTATTTGAGGATGAGGACCAGGAAGAAGATGAGGAGGATGAGAAGGATGAGGAGAAGTTACAGAGAGAGGAATCAGGAGAGGAAGAAGAACAAGGGGCAGAAACTTTCAAAACTAAAGGAATCCCTGGACAGGGAAGAAAGGAAGGAAGGAAGAATTAAAAATAAAAATAGTAAAAATTTAAATATGTGTAATACAAATTTCAAAATCTTGTCAATAAACATAAATGGCCTTAACTCACCCCAGAAGTGCAAAAATATGTTTTATCATTTGAGGAAATTAAACTCAGAAATAATTTGTATTCAAGAAACACATTTGAAAAAGGCAGATGAGAAATTAATAGAAAATAAGAAACTGGGAACCCTGTTTGCAGCATCTGCTAAAGAAAAAAAAAAGGGGAGTAGCTATGTATGTCCAAGAAAATTTACAACCTAAATTAATATTTGCTTCCAAAGATGGAAGGATATTGATGGTAGAGGTAAATAAAGGAAAACAAAGAGTCTTGATAGTTAACATTTATGCCCCTAATTTTAATCAGAGTGGTTTTTATGGAAAATTATACAAAGATCCAAGGATTAGACAGTACGAGGAGTGCTGCCTGGTGGGAGATTTTAATGCAGTATTAGACAGAGAGTTAGATTCAAGTAAAAAAATGCACTTACCTTAATTCCAAGAGCATTTCTCATGCTGGCAAAGGAATTGGCATTAGTGGATGCATGGAGGACTAGATATCCATATACAAGAGACTACACCTTTTTTCAGATAGACACTAATCTTGGTCAATGATTGATGCATGTTGGGTCCCTAGAATATGGATGAAAGATATACAAGAGGTACAGATTCTACCATGGCTAATGTCAGACCACTGTATGGTTATTATGGAATTACAAATATTTAAGCCTCCTACACAATGGAGAATGAATGGTAACATTCTTTAAAAAACAGAAAATATACGACTTATAAGACAAGAAATGAAAGAGTTTTTTCAAAGGAATTACACACAAGATGTATCAAATCAAAGTGTATAGGAAGCAGGGAAATGTTATTTTCGAGGGCTAGCTATTAAAATATCAGCAATAGAAAGGAGAAGAAATAAAAGATATGCAGACTTAGAAACAGAATTAAAGAGGACAGAGTCTCAATTAAAACAAAAAGTTACAACTGAACAGTTGAAACAAGAATTTCAACTTATACAACACAAAATAAATATACTAGTGGCAGATGATATGGCAAATAAATTGAGATTTGTTAAACAAACATATTTTGAAAATGCAAATAAAGTAGGAAAGTGGTTGGTGCACAAATTGAAAAGGAAGAAAGACAAGAACACAATAGTGAGTTTGGAAAGACAAAATGGAGAGACTGCCACAAAATTGGAGGAGATAAAGAAAATTGTTGAGGAATTTTATGTGAGGTTATATAAAGAAGTGGATGTAGCTCAAGAAAAGCAAAGAGATTATATACAGAAGAAAAACCATATCAGGCTTTCTAGAACACAAGAAGGATTAAACCAACCTTATTCAACACAAGAAGTGTTAGAAGCAATTAGGAAGCAGAAAAAAATGAAATAGCCAGGAAGTGATGGGATTTTAATAGAATATTATAAAGAATTAGAAGATATTATAGTAGAACCATTAAAAATGATGAATGAAATTCATGAAGAGAAAAAAATCCCAAATTCATGGAAGGAGCCATTAATCACAATTATTCATAAAGAAGGGTCAGACCCAGAAGATATACAAAATTATAGACCCATTTCTCTTCTGAATACCGATTATAAAATTTTTGCAACAATTTTAGCAACGAGACTGAAGAGAGTTTTGGCAGAGGTGATCCATAAAGATCAAATGGGTTTTCTTCCAAAGAGATATCTACACTCTAATGTAAGAAATATTATTAACTATTTAAAGTATTATGAAGCACATCCAGGAAGACAAGCGGCTTTAATTTTTATAGATTCAGAAAAAGCTTTTGATATTGTGAACAGGTCTTTTTTAATAGCACAGATGGAAGAGATGGAGATGGGGCAGAGGTTTGTAGAAACAGTCAAAGCTATATCTGTAGGACAAACAGCAAAAATTAAAATCAATGGAGAGTGCACATCCAAAATTGATATTCAGAAAGGCACAAGGCAAGGGTGTCCACTTTCCCTGCTTCTCTTCTTGATGGCAATAAAATTGCTGATTCATCAAGTGAGGACTTCAGAGGAAATCAAAGGTCTTAGTGTAAGAGGAGAAACATACAAGATTCAAGCATTTGCAGATGACCTACTTATAGTTGTAGAAAACCCACTAATTTCTTCAGAAAGTTTGATGAAGGAACTTAAAGAATTTGGAGAAGTAGCTGGTTTAAAAGTTAATCAGAAAAATAAACTATGATACTAACTAAAAACATGAGAGAACAGGAGATTGGAGCGCTATTAAAGATTACAAAGTTCCAAGAAGCGAAAAAAGTAAAATACTTAGGCATAATTATATCACAAAGACTAGTAATATGATGAAAGACAATTACTTAAGAGTAAAGGAAGAGATTAAAAAGGATTTGGAAAAGTGGAAACATCTTCAGTTATCACTGCTAGGAAGAATAGCAACAATTAAAATGAACATTCTCCCTAAATTATTATTCCTGTTCCAAACAATTCCAATAGTACTAAAACAATCAATATTCCAGGATTTAGAGAAATGCATCTCCAGGTTTATATGGCAGGGCAAGAGACCGAGGATAAAGCAAAAATCTTTACAAGATCATAAATCAAGAGGAGGAATGGGGCTCCCAAACCTATTATTTTTTATACTATAGAGCAGCATCCCTGACATGGATTAAAGAGTGGATTACACTTGAAAATACAAGATTGTTAAAATTAGAAGGACATGATCTGAAATGGGGATGGCATGGTTTCTTATGGTATCACAGAGTAGAGGACTTTAAATAATTCAATAACCACATAATAAGGAAAGCTTTGTTATGGTCATGGAGTAAAATAAAGAAACAGATGTATATGAAAATCCCTTGGTGGGTGACACCAAATAGAAGCATGTACTCTTCCACCTTTCAGAGATGACAAGAATATTCTGAGGTATCGAGATCTTTTAAAATTGGACGGAACTTTAAAATCACAACAAGAATTGGAGATGCAGGGAGTGGAGATGAACTGGTGGATGAGATCTCAGTTAATATCTAGATATGCAAAAGATAATCAACAAGGTTTTTATTTAGAAAATTCACCCTTCAACAGAATTCTTATATAAACAAAAGAAAAATATATTAAATGCTTATATAATTTTTTACTCGACTTTGATCCTCAGGAAGAGACAGTGAAGGAATGTATGGTTAAATGGGCACAAAATATAGGTCACAATATTGAGTTTGAAAAATGGGAAAAAATATGGAAAAGAAACCTGAAGTTAACCAAGTCAGTTACTTTCAAGGAAAATATATATAAATTATTTTATAGGTGGTATATGACCCTGGTCAAGTTGGCAAAAATGAATGTTCAAATCTCAAATTTATGTTGGAAATGTAAACAGAAGGAGGGCTCATTTTATCATATGTGGTGGTTATGTAAAAAAACGAGATTATTTTGGGTGTTAGTTAAACAAATGGTAGAAGGTGTTCTAGAGATAAGTCTTGAATTTAAACCAGATATTTTCTTATTGAATATGTTGCCTGAATCACTAGAACAAGGAAAAACATATGTGGCTATTCATATGATAACCACAGCAAGATTAGTCTTTGCCAGATACTGGAAGGAACCTGGAATACCATCTGAACAGGAATTAATGTTTAAAATTTTAGAAACAATAGAGATGGATAAATTATCAGAATGCTTAGATGTTTCCAGGAAGAATAATCACCATAAAGTCTGGGAAAAATACTATGTATGGATGAAGAAGAGAGAAAATAATAACAAAAGCTAGAGAACTAAGAAAAAGCATTATTGTACATACTTCATGATAAACATGAGTCAGTTTGGATGTGTAGAAATATTTAAACTAGTGGCAATTAGATATAGGTGACTACCAACTCACACCTCTCTGTATTTTGTACTCCCCCCCCCCGTTTATGTTTTCCTATACCCTTTCCCCAATTCGTCTGTATCACAAATAATAAAACATGGGGGGGGGGAGAAACCAGGAGGAGGAACCTCATAACTTTAATGATGTGTGCCAGAATTCTTTTGTTTTTTTTTCTTTCTTTCCTCATCTCCTTTCTCAATCTGTGCCTGTGAAATGTTTTTGTAAGAGGCAAGACCTGACTTGTTTAAAATTACTATGTAAATCAAACAGATAGTTTTCAAAACGTGAGTCGTGTATAGAGCTGGCCAGATACCATATTTTCCCATCTATAAGACATCCCCATGTATAAGACGACCCCCAATTTCCCAGCCGAAAATAACAGATTCTGTATGTGTGGTTCTCTCATTGGCTTACTTTCATGTATAAGACAACCCTAAATGTTTTATACATGGGAAAATACAGTAGTTCCATGAGTTAGGCTTCTGACTGGGGAGCTAGAGATTGGGAGTTTGATTTCCCACTGTGACTCCAGGGAGAAAAGACAGACTGTATATCCTTCTGAAGAGTCCCAGTGGTACCCCCAGAAGAGAATGGCAAACTACAGCATTTCCCCATGTATAAGACTATATTTTTGTCTAATATTCTGAGACTGAAAATTGAGGGTTGCCTTATTCACGGAAGTAAGCTGAGGAGAGAACCACATGGATGCAAAACAGTAATTTGCAAAGGGAAAAGTGGGGCTCATCTCATACATGGGGGCATCTTATAGTTGGGAAAATACAGTACAGTGGACCCTTGTATAACAAACAGCTTGTATAACATAAAATTTGTACAACATAAACAATTCCTGAGATAGGGGAAATTTGCTTAACATAATCGCCAAGGGGAGAATCTGTACAACATAAAAATGGGATCACTCCATTTTCAATGCATTCCTATGGGAATTTGTATAAAGGAAATTTTGCTTAACATAATTTCATTTGGAACGAATTAATTCCTTTATACAAGGTACCACTGTACTTTGGAAAGCCTAGGAAAGGGTCCCTGTAAGTAGGAATCAGCTTGGTGGGGATGCAATTAATTGTGTGTAGAAGGCAGGCCTACCATAGGTGTGTCAGAACAAGTTGTTTAGATAATGCCAGTGAGTAGAATTAATGTCAAGGGACAGACGTGATCTTATTTTGGTTGCACTGTGCACTGGTTTTTTTTCTTGCCCACCAGACTTACTGATAATTCTGTCTGCAAGATTATCTCACAGTGGCTCTGGCTCCCCTCTGACCCATGTTGTGTATCTATTATTGTTGTGTATTAATATGTAACTATTACTGTTGTGGTAGCAAGCAGAGAGCAGTGTCTTTTCATCTTCTTCTTCCACTTCTTTCTCCGGGTTTTTGTGGCCATGGCAACAGGAGGCCACTTCTCTGCCTCTCTGCCTCCACTTGTCTTGCTCTTTACTGCCTCTTTGTAAACCCAGAAGCCCTTCATGCGTACAAGCCACATGGAGAAAGTGCTTTCACTTTGGCCTGAAACAGCTGAGGTCTTCATCCCCTAATAATAGTCAGAGATTGTTTGCTTTGTCTTTCAGTAGAGTATAACAAATAACTTATATTTGAAGACATTGGCCAAAATCGTGTTGCATAAATTTTTGCCAGTGTAAGAGAGATGAGGTCTCTAGATGTGGAGATTGCTGGCAATTAAAGAGTTCCTCACTGCATGAGAGTCTGGAGTAGGACCTCTTAATTAGCAGGGATTTACAGATGTGCATGGTAAAAATGCTCCTGTTTCTTTAGTTTTGGTTTCTTTCTAGTATTTACTCCATTTTATTTTCATGATTACATGTTTTTGTAAGCTGGTTCTTTCATTTAAGATGAAAGGGAAGCTTCTCTCTGGTTGTTGTGTTTTAGGTCTCCCTTTCATGTTTCCAGCTTTAAAAAAAGAACTCTCAAAAAGTACACTGAGAAAGCAGAGACAAGGTCACATAGAATCAATTTACTGCAAAAGCAGGCAACAGTACATGAGGTAGAAAAATCATCAAAACTCCCAACAAAATGTCCACCTTTAACACAGAGCATACACATTAAAATGACTAAATGACAGTTGTTTAAAAATCAGCCACACAGGGAAAGCACAAGCCACCCCCCCCACACACACTCAAAGCGGAAAAGAGTAAACTAAATTAGAAACTCTATATACACGACCCCCTATAGCAAAACCAAGAAAGGAAAGCAGTCAAATAAAGGCAAAAATGCAAAGCTTCCTCTAAACCAGTAGTGGCCAAACTTCGGCACTCTAGATGTTTTGGACCACAACTCTCAGAATTCCAAGCCTGTATTGCCAATGACAAAGGATTGTGGGAGTTGTGGTCTAAAACTTCTGGAGGGCCCAAGTTTGGCCACCACTGCTCTAAACCAAAACTATAAAATATGGTGAGATTTCTTTCTCCTAACTACTGGATGCTTTCTGTTGCCTTCTTTTCTTTGAGTCCAGAAGACCAGATGCAGGTAGCAGCAATAGTTATCTAGGAATGGAAAGCATGTGGGGAATATTTTTTTAAAAAAGGGGGGGAGAGATAATCCAAAAAATAATTCCAATGAGGCATGCTTCTGCAGACTACCTGGCAGCAGCAAAATAATCCAAATGAATTGGAGAAAATCCCACCCACCTTTTTTGAACGTGAAGATGGGGATACAGAAAGGCAGGCAGCAAAATTGTAATATTGCCCTTAAAGAAACGACTGTGAAGAAAAAGAAAAGAATACTCCTTACTGAGTTCCAGGTTCTTGTACAGTCTTCCTTCTTCCCCTGGATATTCTGATTAGCTTCTGACAGTTCTTGTTGTTCATGCGACGTCTGTGTGATTACTTTTGCGAGGCTATTGGATAAAAAAAAATATTGTGTGATTCGACATACAAAGGGAGAGAGAAAGATGACATAAGTAAATCAGGAGTGTCCAAACTTTTTCGAAGAAGGGCCAGATTTGGTGAGGTGAAAATGTGTGGGGGCCGACCATTCAGCCTGAAGGTGGGAGAAAGGGCGCGGTCCGTGCACATCTGCAACAGCCGCAAATGCTCTGGTTTCAAGGTGCCCCAAGAGCCTGGTGGCTGTTGCACAGCCCGGGAATCGGCCCATGCGCACCCAAGAAGCACCACTGCTCACATATGCAGCCTTCTCTCGCAAGGAGGTGGGGAAAACACGGTAGCAACAGAGCCAGGAGCGGGTAGGCATGATGGTTGCCTGAGGGGACGGACGGAGGCAAGGAGGGCAGGCAAACCATAAAACTGCAAGCTGTTCTTTCTAGCCAGCACAGGGAAGGGCCAGCTGGCGGGGATGAATGACAAGCTGAGCTGGCAGGTAGAAGAGTCTGAGGGCCACTCAAAATTTTAAATCGGACCGCATATGCCCCCCCCCGGGGCGGACTTTGGACATGCCTGGATTAAATGAAAGAGGGTAAATGGAAGAAGGCAAAACTTGTGTTTCCACGTTTCATTAATACAAATCACTAAATTAGTCCTGGTGTTAGAAGCTCTGCTTCAGGGAAAAAAAAGAAAATTGAACATCTATCTCTTCCCCCCTCTTTTGTTTTTTTTTTTAACTTGAAAGTCATACCTCTAGCTGCAATCCCCTCCCGGTGGTGCTAACATCTTTGTTATACCAGCATAATGTACACAACAGGAGTTTGGTCATATTATGCACAAAGTCTTTCGATATTCAAAAGCTAGGCTAGGACATCTAACTTTCATCAAGGTATCTTAAAGAACAACATTTTTCAAGATGTGGATTTTGAGACACTCGGATAAGATTTTGGACGTACCTCCTTAGAAATAACAATATTATTTGCATTGCATTTGGATGCAAACGGTCACCATCATTACCTTTTCATGCTTCAAACAGAACTATATACAGTACACAATTATATACAGTACAGTACTACAATTTTGGCACAAGTCATTTGTTTGCATTGTCTGTTGGTTATTTCTGAGGGAATTTGGGAGGTAGATTTTGGATGAAAAGTTAAACAAAATTACACCGACAATAACACAGCTTTATTTGCATTAGTTTTTCATTACCCATAAGAATAACCATATGTGCAATAATCATATGCAAACTAGGAAGCCATTGCTTTTTCATTGAATATTGTTTGGAAGTTCATTGTGAGGCCCAAGTGAAGGATCATTAGAAACCCATGGTATCTTTTTGGGATGGGCACCTTACAAAAAATGACACACTGTCTCATTGTGTCATAAGTTATGTAACGTTTCAAAATGAAATCAAACGCCAGCCAGTGTTTTGTTATGAAATGAAATGAAATACCATTTCCCCCTTCTAAAATGAAACAATTTGTTCTAACACAAGTGGCAGGGGAGCTTCCTCAAGATCTCCCCTGTAACCCCTTGAAAACTGGAAAGGTTCGGTTTTCAGAGAATGGAGTTATTAAGCTCCAAAGGGAGTGTGGGGGTGCTTAATGGAAGGAGTGTGGATCAGAGCTTTACCATAGAGAGGGGAAGCTGTAAACTAACTCTATAATTGCTAAAGTGTGCTGGACACACTCCTTCAATTAAGCACCCCCGGACCTCCTTTGGAGCTTAATAACGCAGTTCTCTGAAAACCAAACCTTTCCAAATTTCAAGGGGTTCTCTAAAATCGCTTGAAATTTGCATGCCTTGGATCAGTAATTTTCCATTGCATATTTTTTAAACCACTCCATGGGCACTCCATGAAACTTTTGGGTGCTACATCTCAAACAAATAAGAGAAAGTACTTTTTCACCCAGAGGATCATTGGTCCCTGGAACTCCCTGCCAGAAGAAGTGGTGACAGATGTCAGCCTTGACAGCTTTAAGAAAGGATTGGACAAGTTCGTGGAGAACAAGTGTATCAATGGCTATTTTGATGGATGCCTAAGGACAACCTCCGGGTTGGAGAGACAGGCAGGACATATCTCAATGCCATTTGCAGGGAATCATAAGCAGGTGAAGTCATCTGATTGGGAATACTCTGAAGCAAATTGTGAGCCACCGTGTGAGACAGATTGCTGGACTGGATGGGCTGTGGCCTGTTCCAGCGAGGCTGTTCTTATATTCTTATGAGGCATGCAAATGGCAGGGTTACCTTCTGCAAGTGATTCTAGGGAACCCCTTGAGATTTGGAAAGGTTTGGGGTTCAGAGAGCTGAATTATGAAGCTCCAAAGGGGGTGTCCCTAGGAAAAAAACCTTTCTAATTGAAATCAATGGGAAGCGGTGGCAGCACTCTCACCTGATCAGCTTCCTATTCCAATTAGAAAGGGTTTTTTTCCTAGGGGCACACACCCTTTGGAGCATCATAACTCGTCTCTGTAATCCCCAAATATTTCCAAATTTCAAAGGGTTACCTAAAATTGCTTGCTCCCCAACCCAGGGGAGCATAGTGTTTTGTTTCATTTTGTAACAAAACTACTGTATCGTAACAAAACAAAACTACTCTAGAACCGAAACACTATTTTCCCATTTTGTGCCCATCCCTAATATCTTTACATTACATTCCACCTGTAACTGAGGTCACAAATGGCCCTTGCTTGTAGAACCCACCCACCACTGGACCTGCCCCTCTGTTAATCTCTGGCACCCCCTTTTAAGAAACATAAACAGTTGGGTTTTCATATCTATGCATGTCTTAAAAGCACAACACAGCCAATTCCGTCCTGGCTTTTCCTTGATGGCAGCAGCCCACTCGTGTTGTGGTGTCTGATACCCAAAGCCAACCAAGCAAATTCCCCCAAGTGCTCGCTGCATCTCAGGCAATAAAAAACAAAGCAATAAAAAGTCCATTCCTAACCCTTTATTCTTCCTTTGTAACACCCAAAACTTGCTCCCTGAGGCCTCTCAGCTTACTCTGCCTTATGTGAGGGTAAGCCCCAAAAGACGTGTTTGCGCAATGTGTTGAAACCCTACATTAAGTTTCAGGCTTCTTTCCAAAGAAGCTCAGAGGAAATAAACAAAAAACATTCTAGCGTTGTGAAGTTCCCCCAAATGAATCCCAAAGCTTGGTTTATGCTTTTGGTACCCTGGTATCTTTGGACTGGAGACTGAGGGGGCATCCATTCTAAGGGTGTGCTGCGATCGGTGAGCGGGTAGCTGTGCTGAGGGGGAAGGGAGGGAAGCATGCATTGCCAAAGGGGGAATGGGCAAGCATGCAGGGGAGGTCGGAAAAGAAAGTGTTCGGTGCCAGTGGAACACCTGTGTGGGATGGGGTGCCGAACTGGGATGAACTGACAGACTGTGAGTTGTGCCCATCTCTACTGCCACGTCATGCTGCTTTGCCATTTCAAGTGTATGGAATAGACATGGGCACGACTTGGCAAAATTCTCGTTTCCATTTCTCGTTTCCGTTACGGAACGGAAACGGTAATGACAATTACTCTGCCAGAACTTGAACTCGAACCGACTAAAGAAAAATTGGGTCTGATTTTTCGTTGTCGTTCCTGGCATCGCAGCGATCGCGCGATCCCAAGCGGCACAGGAAAAAAGTTTTAAAAATAAAAAAAAACCCGATTCCCGGCCAAAAAAGCAGGCGAAAATATGCCTGCCTGAGTGAGGGCACCTACCAGAGGGGTGGTTTCTGGGGGGGGGGGGGGGTCCCTGGCCTCCCTCCCCTCCTCTCCTGGGCTGCGCAAAGTCCGCATCTTCATCGTTGAGTCGCACTCGCCCACGCCAACTCGCCAAGCGGCGCGGCACAGGAAAAAAGTTTAAAAAAAAAAAAAACCCGATTCCTGGCCAAAAAAGCAGGCGAAAATATGCCTGCCTGAGTGAGGGCACCTACCAGAGGGGTGGTTTCTTGGGGGGGGGGTCCCCGGCCTCCCTCCCCTCCTCTCCTGGGCTGCGCAAAGTGTGCATCCTCATTGTCGAGTCGCACTCACCCACGCCACCTCGCCAAGCGGCGCGGCACAGGAAAAAAGTAAAAAAAAAAACCCGATTCCCAGCCAACGAAGCAGGCGAAAATATACCTGCCTCAGTGAGGGCAGCTACCAGAAGGGTGGTTTCTGGGGGTGTGTGTCCCCGGCCTCCCTCCCCTCCTCTCCTGGGCTGCGCAAAGTGTGCATCCTCGTCGTCGAGTCGCACTCGCCCACGCCAACTCGTCAAGCGATGCGGCACAGGAAAAAAGTTAAAAAATAATAATAAAAAAAATCCCCGATTCCCGGCCAAAAAAGCAGGCAAAAATATGCCTGCCTCAGTGAGGGCACCTACCAGAAGGGTGGTTTCTGGGGGGCAGGGGTTCCCCGGCCTCGCCCCCTCTCCTCTCCTGGGCTGCTTTGGTGGGGGGCATCCTCGTCGTCTCGCCAACTCGCTCGCCATGCCATGCGGTGCGGGCGGGGGATCCAAAATGGGGCGACCGCAATATTTATTTTGAAATCGTGGTCCAAAAATACACCAAAGCAGCACAGAAACATGCGAAAATAGCTATTTTAAAACTGCCTGAATTTTTACAGTAGCAGTAGTGGGTTTTTCTTGCAACAAAACGTCTCCATTTATTTTATTTTATTTTTATTTTTATTTTTTTACACCTGCGCAATGGGCTGTCCATGGGAGTGGACCATGCAAATTTTTGGAGCCATATCCACCAATTGCATGGACACTTGGCCAGGTTTTGACCGAGACTTCTGGGATGTGCCAGTCGGGCATAAAAAGCCACTAACCCTAGCCCGAACCCAAACCCGAACCCTAACCCTAACCCATACGCCAGTACACTGTCCTTCTTAGTGGGTCAGAGAGGCACCCAGAGGTGCACCCCAGTAACTCACCCTAACCTTACCAGTAACCCTAATCCTAGCCCTTGCGCTAACCCCTAACCCCAAGCCAGTTCTGTGTACTCGCATTGCACTACAGCAAGTACACTTCCCTTCTTAGTGAGTCACAGCGGGTGCCCTTAGGGGTCCAGCAGTGACTCCAGTCCTCTGTCACTTCGCTCTCCAGCAGGCAGTGAGGCACCCGAAAGAGGTGCCTCTGCCTGCTACTGCTGCAACTTAATGGTATGCATATCCAATTGGCTATGCATGCCATTTTGTAGCGGGTGAGGAGAGGAGGCACCCACGAGGTGCCTCCAGGAGCCCGCTTTCCCTTCATGGTGGGCCAGAGGAGGCACCCACCCCAGAGAGGTGCCTCCAGGAGCCCGCCCCCCAAACCAGTACTAACGACAGACGAAAATCCGACAAACTAAACAACAAATTTTTGAAAAATTTCACGAAAAACGGAAACGAGCCGAAACGGGCCGGCTCCGACACACGACAACTCGAAACGTAATTTTTCCTGGTCGTGCCCATCTCTAGTATGGAACCAAAAGTCTTCTTGAGAATACATAAAGCAATGTTTCCCCAACATTTCAGGATCAAGAGATTGAGATGCTTTTTATATCATCTGTAAGAACAGGTAACCAGACATAGCAAAAATCCAACAGTTGGCCTCCAGTATGATCACTGGCCATTTTTCCTATTATCTTGTACATTAGAAAACAGACCAGGGTTGTTTCTGGCAAAGCTGTTCTGCCAATCTAAATTGTTAAGTAGAAATTGCACCTGGAACAGGGTTCTGAAAAATGTGATTGCAGTAATTATAACCTCTGTTAGCATTTCGGGTAGGGGGGGATGGATGAATTAAAAAGGCAAACATTTAAGAAGTAGACAGGTTTAATAAATGAGATATATTCATGATTACATGATACATTTCAGGAAAAACAACAACAGATGAGTGTGGAGTGTTACAAATCCTATGCACATTTATTCAGGAACAAGTCTTATTGAAATACCGCACAGGGCTTTATGTCTGCAAAATCACATTTAAGGTAGTTTGGTACAAAATTGAACAGACAAGGCTCCTATCTTGCTTGGGAATTGCAAAGTTATTGATAGTAACACTTTGGATCACTTCTATCCAATTTATTTCAGCGGGCAGGCAGCCATTTAATGAATGTAGATTAATTTTGTTGTCAACACCGATTCGCCACATAAGGATCTGCAAATGGCAATTTTCACATTATTGAATTTGAGAGATGCACCATGACTATACCATTACTTTTACCAATCAATCTCCCATAGGTGTGGATTTTTAAAAGATACACATAATGCTTGAATCCTGGCTTGGACATGTGTCATTCAGACTCATTTTAAATTTTAAATCTAAAGGATGGAGGTTATCCATGAGTAACTTTGCCTATTGATTTCAGTGTGACTGCAAGCATAACTGAGACTTGATCCTACCCAACATCCTACCCAGACATCACGAGAAATCTAGATAGCTTGTTAGAGAGAACCGGGAAGGAGCCAGTGGTCATGGTACCAATGATGTTGGGAAGGCCAAGCGGTCAGTCTTGGAAGCCAAATTCAGGTTGTTAGGTAGAAGATTAAAGTCCCGGGCTTCCAAGGTAGCATTTTCAGAAGTGCTACCTGTTCCTCGTGCAGGACCTGCAAGGCAGGCAGAACTCAGAAGCCTCAATGCGTGGATGAGGCAATGGTGTCGAGAGGAGGGCTTTAGATTTGTCAGGAACTGGAGAACATTTTGGGACAAGCCAAACCTGTTCAGGAGGGATGGGTTGCACTTGAATCATGATGGGACCAGATTGCTGGCACTCAACCTCAAAAAGGCAGCAGAGCAGCTTTTAAACTGATAACTGGGGGAAAGCCGACAGGAGCTGAGTGGCATCCGGTTCGGAACACCTCATCCTCGGGGAATGAGGTTGGAGAGGGTAGAGAATCACATAGAGAAGACATAGCAGGTATTAGCACTGGGAGAATAACGGAATGTGACAGTTTGTCTACTGAAAATAAAAGCTGTCGGGGGAAAAGAACAAGGCAGCAGCTGTTGTTGCGGGACCCACTGTACAGGTGCTTCTACGCCAATGCTCGAAGCCTCCGAGCAAAGATGGGAGAACTTGAACATTTGGCAGCTAGGGATAACATAGATATAATAGCCATAACAGAAACCTGGTGGAATGACGAGAACCAGTGGGATACAGCAATCCCAGGCTATAAACTCTATAGAAGGGATAGAGAGGGGCGGGTTGGAGGAGGAGTGGCCATCTATGTCAAAGAAGGGGTAAAATCCAGCAGAATGGAGATGGACAGAGGGTCTGACTCCACCATAGAATCACTGTGGGTTAAACTACCAGGTCCAAGGAGTGATGTGATAGTTGGAGTATTCTATCGTCCACCAGATCAAAAACTTGAGGGGGACCTTGAAATGAGGAGACAAATCATGGAGGTGTCTCAGAAGCACAGGATAGTAATCGTGGGGGACTTCAATTATCCCCACATTGACTGGGTCAATGCGAGCTCCGGGCAAGAAAGAGAAACTGGGTTTCTCGACTTGCTGAATGACTGTGCCTTAGAGCAACTTGTCATGGAGCCCACCCGAGAACAGGCAACTCTGGATCTAATACTGTGCGATACTCAGGACCTGATCAGGGATGTGAATGTCACTGAGCCTCTGGGGAACAGTGACCATGCTGCAATTTCCTTTGCCATGCATGTCGGAGGAAGAGTGTCAACCAAATAAGACATAAAAACCCTTGATTTTCAAAGGGCAAACTTCCCTCAGATGAGGAAACTAGTTAGAGAGAAATTGAAGGGGAAGGTTAGAAGAATCCAATCTCTTCAGAGTGCATGGAGCCTCTTTAAAACAACAATAATAGAGGCACAGCACAAGTGCATACCACAAAGAAAGAAGAGCTCATTTAAGTCCAAGAGGACACCGGCATGGTTAACGAGTGGAGTTAGAGAGGCTCTAAAGCACAAGGAGAGGTCTTTCTGTAAATGGAAATCCTCCCCAAATGAGGAAAATAAAAAGGAACACAAACTCTGGCAAAAGAAATGTAAGAAGATGATAAGGGAGGCAAAGAAAGATTTTGAGGAACGCATGGCTAGCAATATAAAGGGTAATAATAAAAGCTTCTTTAAATATGTTAGAAGTAGAAAACCTGCCAGAGAACCAGTTGGCCCTCTGGATGGTGAGGGAGGAAAAGGGGAGGTTAAGGAGGACTTGGACATTGCAGAGAAATTGAATGAGTTCTTTGCGTCTGTCTTCACGACAGAGGACCTTGAGCGGATTCCGCTGCCTGAGCCGCCCCTCTTGACTAAAGAATTAAATCAAATACAGGTTAAAAGAGAGGAGGTTTTAGGACTAATTGATAAATTGAGGATTAACAAGTCACCGGGCCCAGATGGCATCCACCCAAGGGTTATTAGGGAACTGAGAAACGAAATTGCAGATCTCTTAACGGTTATATGCAACTTGTCTCTTAAAACGGCCACAGTGCCAGAGGACTGGAGGATAGCAGATGTCGCACCAATTTTTAAAAAAGGAAGGGGGGGGACCCGGGAAACTACAGGCCAGTTAGCCTTACATCTGTCCCAGGGAAGATGGTGGAAAGCCTCATCCAAGAGAAAATCTTAAAACACATAAAAGAACTAACCTTGCTGAGAGAAAATCTGTAAGGGTAAATCTTTTCTGACAAACCTTTTAGAATTTTTTGAAAAGGTCAACAGGCACATGGATTTGGGTGAACCGGTGGATATAGTCTATCTGGATTTTCAAAAGGCTTTTGACACAGTCCCTCACCAAAGGCTGCTGAGAAAATTGCACAGTCAGGGGATAAGAGGGCAGGTCCTCCTATGGATTGAGAACTGGTTGAGATCCCGGAAACAAAGAGTAGGTGTCAATGGGAAATTTTCACAATGGAGAGAGGTGAAAAGCGGTGTGCCCCAGGGCTCTGTCCTGGGACCGGTGCTTTTCAATCTGTTCATAAATGACCTGGAGACAAGGATAAACAGTGAGGTGTCCAAGTTTGCCGATGACACAAAACTTTTCCGTGTGGTAAAAACCAGAGAAGATTGTGAAGAGCTCCAGAAGGATCTCTCCAAACTGGGGGAATGGGCTGAGAAATGGCAAATGCGTTTTAATGTAACTAAATGTAAAGTAATGCATATTGGGGCAAAAAATCCAAACTTCATCTATCAACTCATGGGCTCTGAGTTATCCGTGACGGATCAGGAAAGAGATCTTGGTGTGTTGGTGGACAGCTCCATGAAGGTGTCTCCCCAATGTGTGGCAGCGGTGAAGAAGGCCAATTCCATGCTAGGGATTATCAAAAAGGGGATTGAAAATAAAACAGCGAACATTATAATGCCTTTATACAAAACAATAGTAAGGCCCCACCTGGAGTATTGTGTACAATTCTGGTCACCGCATCTCAAGAAAGACATAGTGGAACTGGAAAAGGTGCAGAAGAGAGTGACTAAAATGATTACTGGCCTGGGGCACCTCCCTTATGAAGAAAGGCTAAAACATTTGGGCCTCTTTAGTCTGGAAAAAAGGCACTTGAGGGGGGATATGATTGAGACATACAAAATAATGCAGGGTATGAGTAAAGTTGATAGAGGGAAGCTCTTCTCTCTCTCCCAAAATGCCAGAACTAGGGGACATACACTCAAATTGAGGGCTGGGAGAGTAAGAACTGACAAAAGAAAATATTTTTTCACCCAGCGCGTTGTAAGTCTATGGAACTCCCTGCCACAGGATGTGGTGATGGCATCTGGCCTGGATGCCTTCAAAAGGGGATTGGACAGATTCCTGGAGGAAAAGTCCATCACAGGTTACAAACCATGATGGAGATGTGTAATCTCCAGGCTTTAAACCAGGGTACTTCAAGGGCCAGATGCAGGGGAGTGGTATCAGGAGACAGATATCTAGTCTCATGCGCTCCCAAACGCATCTGGTGGAGCTGCTGTGAGATAAAGGAAGCTGGACTAGATGGGCCTTTGGCCTGATCCAGCATGGCTCTTCTTATGTTCTTATGTTCTTAATTGTATATTTGCTGATGATGAGGATCCCCCCCCGCTTTAGTGGACCATGATGCTGAATTCAAATTTTATGTGGGAAATTTAAGGAGCATGTTTGATTTTTCTTGAAACAATAATTCATGAGCGGGACACCATTTGAAGTGTGTGTGTGCGTGCGCGTGCGCGCGTGCGTGCATGTCCGTGCCGGGGGGGGGTCTTACTGGTCTCTCAGGATCTGTGCTGCCTCCACCAAGCTGGTCTGGTAGGCACAAAGAAAGGGTGCCCTGTCTGGTGCTTCGAGTAATAGCTCTTCCAGGCCAAGTTGCAGCCCTATTTCATATGACACCTGTCCTCCAGACTGGGATAATGTACAAGTTCAGCACACAGTGGAACTCACCTGGGGCTTTGAAGTCTGTTTCTTACGTGCTAACTGAATCGGGGGACTTGCTGTGTGAAATGTTTGCCATCCTGTTTGGCAGGACAGACATCTTCTGATAGGGAATGCTTGTTGGTACGTCAGTTCAGTCAGCAGGCAGAACTGGGCATTGCTCTCCCTGAATGAAAGGTTTGAGGAGCAGAGCTTGAAAAGGAGTCTCCATGGGTCAGAGTCAACCTCTAGGCCTGAGGTTCCCAATCTCTGAGGTAAACGTGGGAGCCTTAGACCCACTACCAGGAGAACAGGCCCTGCTGGACCAAAGATTTACTTCCAAGTAAATTTAGACAAGATTAACATGGCGTGGTGGCTCAGCGAATTAAGACTCCAAAAACTGTTGGCTGCAAAGTCGGTAGCTCCACGGTTCAAATCCTGTGTGCCACGCAGCAGAGTGAGCTCCCGCTGTTCGCCCCAGCTCCTGCCAACCTAGCAGTTCAAAAGCATGTAAATGCAAGTAGGTACATAGGTACTGCCGTAAAAAGCGGGAAGGTAAAACAGTGTTTCTTTGCAGCTATGCCGGCCACGTGGCCATGGACTTGCATAACACTGGCTCTTAGGCTTGAATACAGAGATGAGCACTGCCCCTAGAGTCGGACACGACTAGCACACTTGGGTGGGGGGACCTTTACCTTTACTTTTACACAGCACAGCTGTTCTGCAAGCTCAAGTTCAGTATTGTTGCTTTTTAAATAGAATTTTTAAAATGATGCAACAAAATATACTTCTGGAAATGTGTATTGGAGATTGCTCCAATGAGGAAGATGAAAGTTTTTAGTGATCTCGCTGCTAGATGAGTGATATAAAAATCCAATAAATAAAATAAATAATTAAAATAATTAAAAAATTACGTTTTTTGCCTGATAAAAGTAACGAAACAAAATTTTCTTTATGAAATAATAATTCCGCCTCATCACATTCTCTCTTGTGTGTCTTTCCTGCTCTTGATCCATCCCTTGTTTTTGGCTGATAAAAATTGGGTGTACAGTATGTCCTAATCCTAATACTGTTTCTTTTTCCCCCATGAGGTACGTGATGAAGAAAGAATAGAGCCTGCCGTCCTGCAAAGAGTTAGGCTGCTTAAAAACATCAGGTTATAATAGAACCTAAGCAGCGAACGGCAATGCATGATTGTAGCCAAAGTCTGTAAAAAGCAGGTTTTATGTTGTCCTCATTACGCTACATTCTGACGTCTTCCTCCTGCCAATAAACCCCACTATTACAAATTACTTATGTCTTATTGATGGGCATTAATAAGGAAATGAATCTGAAATAATAAACATATCATACAGCAAATTGTGAGGGACCGGATTCAAAACTCATAAAACATGCATGGAAAGAAGCCAGTTGGCTCTCAGAGGGATGACCTTAATGTTTCTCCCTGCAACAAACGGTTGTTTGCACTGTTGGTTTTGCTACATGGCATCAAGTGGCCTCCGACCTATGGTGAGGCTGTGAATGAGCGAGCACCAAATTTTCCTGTCCTCAGAACCCTTACTCAGCTTTTGTAAACTCAAGCCTGCAGTTTCAGTTAGGGCAGGGGTCCCCAACTCCAGGTCCATGGTCTGGTCCATGTCCAGGGCCCCATTCCCTCGGTAGAGCCCTCCGTGGCCAGTAAGGTTCCCTCTAAGGCAGGCATGTCCAAACTTTGCCCCCCCCAGATGTTTTGGACCACAACTCCCACAGTCCTTTGACACTGGCGATCTAAGCTTAGAATTCTGGGAGTTGTGGTCCAAAACATCAGATGGCTTGAAATAGTACTATTTGTGACAATAGTACTAATGGTGACAAAATCACCCCTGGTGTTTTATTTCTTCCCAGTGCTTTCAGATCAGGTTTCAGTTCACTTTCCATAACTGCCTATTCTTGATCATAGGAATCCTCTTGAAAGCAGCCTGCCAGGCAGGTAGCAGTCTACAATGGAGAGCACAGGAACTCCTGCACCTATAAAGAATGGCTGAAACAAAGATGGAACACTTGCCTCATTGGGTTCCAACCAATCCAGATGTCGCTACAGATTCAAAATTCTGACCCATCCCAAGACATTCAAATTAATCATGAACAGGAGCCCTTGTGATGTTACTGGATGAAAAAAAAATCCCAGATCATCTCGTAGACAAAGAAAGGTTAAAAGAAAGGCGCAAAGAAAGAGGGAAATGATAAAAAACGCAAACCTTTTGTGCACCCCTCTTTTAAAAATACAAATTACCCATGTTTAAGAGGCTCTCTTTCATCATGTTCTAAAAACGATACTGGTATATTGGTCTTCTACTTAGAGTTGCTGAGACGCAGTCATGTCAGCATCTCTAGTTATCTAATGGAGAGACAATTGGAATGACACTGCTTCATGAGGTTTGACCTCTGTCTCCTTTGTAAAGAATCTGTTACAAAGAATAACTGCAGTCACACTCTGAGGCCTATCTCAGCTAAATCCCTAGTGACAGCAGCTGCGTTCAGCTTTGTGTCAGACCAACCGTGCGGATCCAAAATCTTTCCCACCCACCCGCCGCCACACAAACCACTCCAAGCACAAATGTGCATTGTGTTGTGTCACATAATTTTCTCTTTCTCTTCATTAATTTCTCAAATGGGAGAAGGACAAGTCTCACTAAGGGCGGTGCTGAAGTAGAAAAGGACAAAACCCCTTGAAGAGAAGCATATATATATATATAAAAACCCATCTGTGTAGACAGCCTTGAACGAACTTGCCAGCTGTAAAGAGACAATATTGAAAGGGGCTGCCAACTATGAGATACAGGGAGCATTAGAAAAGCCAACTAAAGTCTGTGTTGATTATCTCCAGGGGGGAAAGGCCTACTCAGAGGCAGAAGCGGGTGTTTAGACACACCAGATGTTTGCTTGAGTCTGTCCTCAGCTTTGGTCCTCGGTCCAAGTGCAGGGTGACTGCCAAGTTAGTTCGAAAGGTGTTCAGGGAACAGACAAATGATAAGATTCAATTTCTGAGGCTGACATTGTGATTAGGAGGATCCAGATAATCTGTCTCACGCCTCCTAATAAAATGAGTGAACACTGAAGGGAAACAAACATTTGACAGCTCAATGCTAGAGCAAAGTGTTCTGCTTAAATACTGCCCCATAGCGCTTAAAGCACTCTCTGGGTGGTTTACAATTTAATTAAGCAGGCTACACACTGCCCCCCATCAAGCTGGATACTCACTTTAACGATCTCAGAAGGATGGGAGGCTGGGTCAACCATGAGCCGGCTACCGCGGATTGAACCCAAGGTCATAAGCACAGTTTTAGGTGTGTTACAATTGTTTGTCCACTGTGCCACAAGGCTCTTCTAGAGAGTGTGGCTTGGAACTGAAATCGACAGGGCATCCTCATTGCTCCTCACAACCTCCACTCTAGTTCTCCCTCAAACGTGATACATTTTTAGTCAGGGCTGCACGTAGTATGCTGTTGTGAGGGGAGAATCTCAGGATTCAGAAAATCTCTCAGGGCAGAGATACCTTTGGTGGGAGTGAAGCCTGGCTAGCAGAAGGTTCTTCCACCCAACTGGGGTGGTGGTGGTGGCTGGGAATCTCCCCTTCCTCCTCAGCTCATTTCCACCACAACTGATTTGGCAGCCCTCCTTGCCTTTCCATATAGGTTTGAGAAGACCACTAGCATAGCTACTTGTAGAGAGGAGGAGTTTGGGAGCCTGCTTCAGCCAGATCTGTTGTCTTGCACTTCCATAGGGGCCCACCTCTGCCATCTTGATTAAAAAGACCCAAGTAGGTACCAACATATACACTGTGCCTCCTCATGCAAGCTTTCTACCTCATGTCAACAGAGAGGGCAAAGAGGAATGATGTGGTCCTTCCACTGAGGCGACTGGAGACTTCCTTCTAGGCTATAGGAATTATACAGGAAACAGTAGGGCTCCTCCACCTCCCAAGCCATTATTGATTCAGGATGTTTCCATGGAAACCCCTCTGATTTTATTTGCCAAGTTGAAGCTCAGGTGGAAAGGTGGTATGTGGGTGCCGCCCGGGCTGTCGACCGGATCACCCCCAAGCACCTCCTCCGATGTAGAGCACGCTCCTCGCCGTGGTTTACGGCTGAGTTGTGGGTGATGAAGCAAGAACAGAGGAGGCTTGAGTGTGTATGGAGAAAGAATCAGACGGAAGTGAATACGGCTGCACTTAAGTGGCTGACCAGCCATTATGTTCATGCGATCAGGGATGCTAGAACAGCTCACACCTCCCTGAGAATTGGTGAGGCCTCGAACTGCCAGGCGGAGCTGTTCCGGGTGGTTCGAGACCTTTCCAATCCTGGCCAGCCTGGGCCTCCTCCTAGTGATTTCACTAGTGAGCAATTCGCAGCCTATTTTAGATCCAAGATTGAGGCCATCCGTTCCGATCTGGATTCCAGCTGCAGTGGTCCCTCCCCGCATATCGCGGGGGCCTCACCCCCCTGGGTCCCCTTCCTTGGTTGAATTTGGACCTGTTTCTTCAGCGGAGGCCTCCAGGGTTTTGGCTTACTGTCGGCCGGCGGCCTCCCCTTTCAACCCTTACCCAGCCTGGCTTATTAAATCTGCCGCAGGGAACATGCCGGAGTGGGCTTCTTCTATCGCCACCGCTTCCTTCCGGGAGGGGATTTTAAAGGAGACAGTGGTGAAGCCCACATTGAAAAAGCCCGGCTTGGCATCGGACGATTTAGCCAACTATCGTCCATTGCCATTGTTCCCTTCCTGGGCAAGGTTGTCGAGAGGGTTGCCGCCATTTGGCTACAGTCATACCTGGAGGAAAATCATATCCTTGATCCCTTCCAGTCTGGGTTCAGGCCGTTTCAAGGAACCAAAACTGCCCTGGTCACTCTGCAGGATTACCTCCTCAGGGGGGCTGACAGGGGGTGTTCCTCCCTGTTGGTTCTCCTTGATCTCTCAGCTGCCTTTGATACCGTCGACCACAGTAACTGGCTGGCTGGGGTGGGTATCGGGGGCTCAGCGCTCTGCTGGCTCCGGTCCTTCCTCGATGGCCGGCTCCAGCGGGTTCAGTTGGGGGATGAATTGTTGGCTCCTTGGACACTCCCTTGTGGGGTGCCCCAGGGGTTGGCAATCTCCCTTATACTGTTCAGTTTATATGAGGCTGCTGGCGGAGGTCATCAGGAGATTTGGAGTTCGCTGTTATCAGTATGCTGATGACACGCAGCTCTATCTGTCCTTTTCTTCTTCTGCAGTGGAGGCGGTTCGCTCCCTCGATCTGTGCCTGGAGGCGGTCTTGGAATGGACTAGGAATAACAGGCTCAAATTCAATCCGGAGAAGACCGAGGTTCTGTTCTTTGGGGCGCCCTCGTCTAGGTACAATGGCCCCCTCCCTAGCCTGGGGGGAACTTCCCTCCAGCCTACAGACAGGGCTAAGAATCTGGGTGTGGTCCTGGACTCAGCCCTCTCCCTGGAAGCCCAGGTGACGGCGGTCTCCAGGGCTGCTTTTTTCCAGCTCCACAGGATCGCCCAGATCCGACCGTACCTCGATGAGTCCTCCCTGAGGACAGTTGTGCAGGCCCTTGTGATTTCGAGGATTGACTACTGCAACACACTCTCCGTAGGGTTGCCCTTGACCCTTGTCCGGAGGCTCCAACGGGTACAAAATGTGGCGGCCAGACTGGTGGTGGGTGCTCATAAATATGACCACATCACCCCAGTTCTGGCCTGCCTGCACTGGTTGCCCGTGGCCCTCCAGATTAGGTTCAAGGTCCTGGTTTTGGTTTTCAAAACCCTCCACGGCTTGGGCCCTGAATACCTGTCGGAGCATATCTCCCAGAGGTCAACAGAGGCCAGACCCACACGGATGTCACGGGTGTGCTCACTTAGGGTGGCCACGCCGAGGGAGGCGCGGAAGGCGATGACGCGTAGCCGTGCCTTCTCGGTTGTGGACCCTTCATTATGGAACAACTTACCCAATGAGCTGCGCCCTGCATCGTCCCTGCCGGCCGTTAAAAAGGCTTTAAAAACAATGCTATACAGGGAGGCCTATGGCGACCTTACTCCTGGTTAATTTTTTTTTCCTTTCCTCTTGCCTGCTGCTACATGTCGAGGGGTTTCCCTCTGCTGTGTTACTTCTTGCTGCCCCTCATTGATGGTTTTTATAGATGTTTTACTGCTTTTATGGTTTTGCCAATGCTCTTTGTAAACCACCTAGAGTCCCAACGGGAAATAGGCAGTATAAAAGTTTAATAATGAATAATAAATAAAATAAATAATAAGTTCCTTTGTGTACAAAGGGTCTTATAAATGAAAGCCGCATGGGCAATCTCTATTTATTTATTTTATTTATTTTTATAGTTATATACTGTGCCGATTTCTCAACGGGAACTCTGGGCGGTTCACATAAAAGACATAAGAAATCCAAAATAATAATAATAAAATAACAAGGAAGAAAAAATACACAACAACAAACAGGTAATTGGTAAGAGGCATAAAACAACTCGACTCTGAGTTTGCAAGGTTCATATCCCCCTCCTTCAAGGTCCATTTGTCCCCAAACTGTTCTTAAATTGTTTTTTCTCCTGTTTGTGTGGGAGGTCTGCAAAATGACACCATTGGAGCCATTATCTATTTCTTTTAATAAATGCCTCTCGGCTTCCATTTGAGGCCTGTATGCTTGGGTGGATGGGAGAGTTCTTTTCCATGGGATTTACTGCCAGGTATGTAATGATAAGATCACAGCAGCGGGGTGGTGGTGGTGGTGGTGGTGGTTCATATCCAACACAAGCACATGATGAACTTCCTGGTGAAAACCGTCTCTGTGGAATGATAAACAGCTGTTGCTATCTCCACAGAAGCCCCAGCTTCAGAGATTCCAGCAAGTAAGTCTTCCAGAAGTGATTTTTAAAAGAACAAATTGTGAACACTTCACACTTTGAGAACAGGAAGAACTTTGGAGAGCTGCTAAATTTTCCATCATTTCTCCACACAAATACTTCTCCATGTTGTAGTTGTTGTAGTTGTTGTAATTGTTGTAGTTGTAGTTGTTATTGTTGTTGTTTTTGGCAGGATGTAGGTCCCTGGAGTTTTCTTGCTTGCCACTCCATGGCATAGCTAGTCTACATTTGATCCTAATATGCAAGGATGAAGAAATTTCATGCTGTGTGAGCATTTAAGAATTTAAGGGAAATTCAAATCCCGCCCCCTACCGGTTTTAAAGGAGCACTTGCTTTTGGAGTTGAAAGTAGATTGCACCCCGTTGGCTAAATGGAAAGTGGAAAGGAGAGCCCATAATCCTGGATAGGCTCCCTGTCACATACCCGTTCTCACACTGGCTATGGGATACTGAGGAATGGAAATGGGAAGAGAGGGAGAGGCTCTGGTCCTGTGGAATTCTGAAGTGTCCTGGCCCCTTCCATCACAACCCCAACATGGAGGATCTCCGTCTTGGTAAAAATAAGCACTGAGGGAAAAATGGTGGTGGTGGGGAACCAAGAGGAAATAGTGAGTGCCATTTCCCTTTCCCTTTCCTTGCTGCCCGAGCGTTGGCCATTGACCCAGTCTCAAAGTTCACCAAAACAGAATTTGTGTCTTCATCTCATAGAGATGTATTTGACATCCTCTGAACTTTTCTTTGGAGGCCCACTGACCCACGGTGGGCCCATCTGAGGATAGGCATCTGGACATAGATTCTGGAGCTGATGGCTGGTTCCTCCATCATGGTAAAAACATTGTCATATAACCTCCACTGAATACCAGTCATTCGTTCTGAACTTCTACGCAGTTTCTGATGCAGCTCAGGAGCTTGGCCCTTTACGGAGGGCTGATTACTCACAAGTCAGTGAAAATACTCAACTGGTTTCCTAGTGTCTTTATTCACAAGATTGAGATTTGGTCAAGTCAATAGCTTTTATTGGCATCAAGCCAACATTTTTGTCTTGCCAAAATGCAAACAAACAGAAGAGCACGCTATATCAAGTAAGACTAAGGATACCAAACCAGGTTCCTTTGAGCAGCAAGTCAGAGAGTTCAAAGTGTTTTACATACACTTCCCCATTCGGTGATTCTTCCAACAATCTTGCAGTGTGATCCAGTATTATTGTTCTCATGTTATAGACTAGGGGTGCTGCTGAAAGAATGTGGCATGCTTGGTTTAACTAGGTGGATTCAACACTTTAGAAGGATTTTAGTGACCCCCTGAGATACCAATCCAAAAACAGGTAAGAATTTCATTTTTTTTCGTGTGGGTGTTCAACTCATTTTAACTTGTTATTTGTTGTTCTTGGTCAGTCTTTCCACTTCCATCTCCTGCTTGCATATTTCTTTACCTTTGGGTGTTTTGATAGTATGTATATGTTTGGATTTATTATCCATGGTTTTTACGTATGTTATTTTCTGTTTGCTTTTTTTTCTTTTTATATTTTAAATGTATTGGACACTATCAAGAGTATCCTGATTATGCTATGGCCTGAAAATGCAACCAATAAAGAAATAAAATTGTCTCCTTGTAGCAGTTTCATTGGTTTTCATTTACTAGCCATTTGGTTCTGATTACAGCAAGCATTGTGGGAGGGAAAATGAAAGAGAGACAAATTTAATTTAGTTTTTGGATTATACAATAATGGAAAACCTGTTGCACAGCATACGAAAATCTGGAACTTGCAGCCTGTTCCTAATTGGCATATAAAAAGACCTTGCCATGTTCTTCCTCCATGTTCAATGGAGCCCCGTGGCGCAGTGGTTAAATGCCTGTACTGCAGGTAAAACTGTGCTCATGACCTGGGGTTCAATCTCTGGTAGCTGGCTCATGGTTGACTCAGCCTTCCATACTTCAGTCAGTAAAATGAGTACCCAGCTTGCTGGGTGGGGGGGGGGCAATGTGTAGCCTGCATACTGTAGTTAAAAAACAATAAACCACCCAGAGACTACTTGGACTGGTATGGGGTGGTATATAAGCAGAACACTTTGCTTTGCTTTCCTCCCCTTCTTAACTGTACACCTTAACATGAGGATGAGCTTTTAGTGTTTCGGTGAAGCCGAGAGCAATACTGTCAGAAGCCCAGATTCCATTACTAGCTTGGACTCCTAGCAGGGTCACCGAAAGTGAAATGATAGCTGAGACACCAGACTAAGGGCCTTTTCACACGACCCCTAAGATCCGCTGGTCCCTTAAATTCGGACCAGAGATCTTGGGGGCTCGTTTTTGTTCCTGTGTCCCCACCCCTCAGCACTTCCTGCTCCTGTCGGCGTGAGGGGGGGAGGCAAAAAAAAGGACAAAAGAAGCCTTTACTAACCTGCCCGTGCCGGTCGAACTTGCCATGAGCCCCGTTACTTCCTGCTTCCGTCTCAAGGAGCTCTTAAAGAGGCGGGAGGCAAAAAAACAACAGACAAGCCAGGAGAGCCGGGCACTCTTATCCGCATCTAATTTTTTATCACCTCCAAAGAGAAGGTACAAGGAAAGTGCGCTGGGTCGCGCTAAAGTGGGCGGGGTCGCACTTAATTGTCTCCAAACTCCGGAGCTGGTGGGAAAACTCCGGAGCTGGTGGGAAGCCATTTGCAGCACAGCTTAGGGGTCGTGTATAAACGCCCTAAGATGCACCCACCCTCTCCAGATCAGTTGAAAAGAATTGATATTTCCTATGGTGATGGGGGTGGAAATAATTCTTAAAGGCACCTACTTGATTCCTAGGGACACATGCAAATGATGACTTGTTGTGTGTTCAGCTCCCTGAGAATTTTAGCTGTGGAGTTATTTGGTAGTTCAGAACAGATCAAAAATTACATTCTTATTCTAAGTGACAGAGTTTCAGTCAAGTTCACATAACGTTCACTTGCTCAACACTAATACTCAACTGCTCAGTGGATGTATAAAAACACCTTGTGCCAAAACGCCACTGCTCAAAATTAGAGATGGGGACAAATCAGAAAAATGGCAATTTGTTTTGATTCGTGATTTGACAAATCACAAATAACCAACAAATCACAAATAATTTTTTCTTGCGAATTGATGAAGCAATTGGTTGAGTCATTTTTTACTTTAAAATCCTATAAAATGCCTCCCAAGGCATTTAGAGACACCACTGTAGGAAAGCTTTCCCCGATGCACCTCTACAAGTCCTGCAAGTCTGGCAAATTCGCGCTCCAGATATCTGAGTTATGAACCCCCAAGAAATTGCCCCCCAGGCATCTAGAGACACCAAAATTGCAGATAAGCTCATCCCAACTCTCCTCTACAATCACAAAAAAATTGGTGAAGAGAGGGTTTTTGACATCTGAGTTATACACCCACAAATTAGCAATTTTTAACAATTTTTGCAATTTTAAAATATGTGATCATCTCTAATTGTAATGCATTGTTACAGCTTTCTAGCTTCCACTCAGGCTACACAGCAAAGTCTATTGTTTACAGACCACATCTTTTTTTTTAAAAAAAGAGAAACAAGTTATCCATATTGGAATAAGGGCACACTGGTACATGGCCACCACTGTGCTGTTCTGGGGGCCCTCTGATGACAGTAAGAGATAATGAAAAAGACTACCATGTCAATCTTATTTTGTCAGTGATCTAACAATTGTCAGCTAACATTTGTTTTTGAAGGAAATATCAGCTGCATGAATCCTGGTCTTCAGATTAAACTTTTAATTCTTTGCAAAGTTAGCCATGGCTGAGCTTCCTAAGATTCATGAAATTGCCATTCGTTGCAACTAAAACTGACTTGAGAGCATGCTCCATCAAACTCAGAAGATCATACATAAAAGTTGGTTGAAAGATTGCTTCCTAATCTTTCTAAGAGCTGATACAATGTATCACAACTAATAAAACTAATTACCAAATAAAACCACAGTATAAGGACACTGATTCATTCATAATGAGCACCGTCCATTGGACTGTATGCCAAATATCTAGGGTAATATGGATGTGACAAAATGTATTCTAGGGCTGGTCGTCCCCAGATTTCCCTAGAGAGTCACTGTTTGTCCTGCAAATCTAACTCCAAGTTCTGTGCTCAGTTCTCTGTCACAGGAATGATGTCCACCCCAGTCGTTATCAAGTGTGAGTAATTAGACTGAAATTAGCTGAGGTACATCCAGTACTCTGAAGAATATTGTGTTCTTTGGCTAATTCAGTAATGGTTCAATATAATCAAAACAGATGTTTTTCTAGATACTGGCATCCAAATAAAAGAAAATATACTTGGTTGGATTCTGACATCTACTAAATCTAACTCGGATGTCAAATCCAAGGATTAGGCTGTTATTTATTTCCATGAAAATTTTAAATTTTATTAATATTAAGCAGGTGGCTTGAAATGATTTTTAGGTTTGAGGGGTAGTTTAGTTCACTTTTGTGCACTGAGAGAAATAAGAAATGACACCTGGCAGGCAGAACATGGCAAAGGTGAATTTCATGTGCCCACGTATTTTCGAAAACTGGTTGTAGTTTAGGTCTTTTAAATGAAAAACTAAAAAGGGTCAAGGAGCTGCCCAACAAAAAAAGACACTCAGAGTTGACATATGTGGTTGTTTCAGAAGGAATTTACAGATGCTGAAGTTTCTTTCTCACACAGGAAGTACAGGGTGCACAGTAGAAAGATGTGTCTTGCCTGCCAATAGATGTGTACCTAGACGGTTACTTCACATCCGTTTTGTCTCAGTTAGTGTTGTGCTTAGGAGTGGTACAAAAAAATAGTTACTTCACATCTGTCCCGCAACTACTGAAATTTGTCTTGACCATGCCCTCGGAATGGGTGCTAAGTGCAACAATACTGTACCTGGTGCTGGGGTAGGGTTTTCCCTTGTCACTCTTTGTTCCCGCTTTCTGTTCCGAGACAAGACACAGTGTAGTAGTAACGACTGTCACACAACAAAACATTTGTTTCTCTCAGAAAACTGTGTCCGGGGTTTTTTTTAATTTTGATTTTCCATAAGCGAAATATCAAAAAAGAATTTTAAGCCCCCCCCCCAAGGAAAAAGAAAGCTAGACAAATTTAGTGTTTATCACAGTACAAGACCATGAGGTAACACTTTTCACGAGACAAGTTATCATGACCATGGGAACACTGAAACAGGGACAACACCAAGTGATCGTGACCAACAAAACTAGTCACGGAACAAAGAAGGAAGTGAAGTAACTGCCCTACTGGTGTTCTGGTCTATACATCACTCTCCAGGTAAAATCTATGTATTGTTGCTTTGCAAGCTTGGGGATGCAGCTCTAGGAGCCTGTGTGGTGCAAGTCCATGGCCACATGGCCGGCATGGCTGCAAGGAAACACTGTTTTACCTTCCCACTTTTTATGGTGGTACCTATTTATCTACTTGCATTTACATGGTTTCGAACTGCTAGGTTGGCAGGAGCTGGGGTTATCAGCGGGAAATCTCCTTCCGCTCTGGGGAGCGGAGATTCCAACAGCAGCAATTAATAATAAATATTTTTCAGTGAAGCAAGAAGATAGAGAATTAGTGATTTTGCCTTTGAAAATTCAAAGATCATCAAAACTATCTGAAAATATGAAGACCCCACACACCCTGGAAACTATCTTTTCCAGCTTCTGCCTTCTAGAAGGAGGTATAGGGTTACAAAGACCAGGACCAGCGACTTGAGAAATAGTTTTTATCCAAAAGTGGTCATAGCTTTGAATGCAGGGGAATGTAGGTTCTGAGGTTAGCTCAGGATACCCCTTTTTTTACAATGGTAAGGAAGACAGGGGAGTGTGTGTGTCAGGTACTACTAGAATGAAAGTGTTCAAAATCTGATTGTTCACCATGATTTCTCCACATCTTAATTGCTGCTTCTGAAAACTGTCGGCTGCAAAGTCGGCAGCTTGGCGGTTCGAATCCTGTGTGCTGATAATCCCAGCTCCTGCCAACCTAGCAGTTTGAAAGCATGTAAATGTAGGTACCACAGTAAAAAGGAGGGAAGGTAAAACAGTGTTTCCTTGCAGCGATGCCAGCCACGTGGCTATGAATTTGCACAACACTGGCTCTTTGGCTTGAATACGTAGATAAGCACTGCCCCTAGAGTCAGACATGACTAGCACACACGTGTGTGGGACCTTTACCTTTTACCTTATACATGAATAATCTGAGTCACTTTTGAATGAACGTTTTAAAAACCCTCCTAGAAACTAATGGAGCATGCTTTATATATAAGCAGCACACTTTCATGGCAGGCAGGACTGGGTTTGGATTTTTCCCGGATTTCCAAAAAACGGAAGGATTGAATTTATACTCCTTGTATGCTGCAGTCCCAGTAAAAAGTCCCACCACTCCTGACCCTTGGTGGTACTTATTGATGACTTCCGCATCTACTCTGCTTTGGCCCTCAGTTATTGGCCCCAAAATGGCCTATACATGGTGCTTATGTGGATGCGATCTTCGTGAATAGAAGGGTGCCATGTGTGGCAATGTTGGCTTTTCTTGGTCGTGACCACATGCTCAGAGGCTGCACAGATTCTTAGTTTTCCATGTTTATAGTTTATAGTCCTCTATTTTCAAGGGAGGGCATACATGGAGTCTGGGCAATCTTTCCCACGTATCCCCTTTCCTGCTATCAAACCTCGGGAGAAATTCTTGGATTCCCAGCTTTTGTTTGCACAGCAAGGAGGAAATGCATTTTTTTTACCTTTGCCTTCATTGTCTGTTTTGGAATCTAAACTTTCACAGCCCTTCTTTTCAGTGTCTGGCTTTGTTTTGTATTATATTGTTTTGTTCTAATTATTATTTCTACTCTGATTCCATCAAAATAATCAGCACATCATTGTGGATTACAAAAGAAATTGCTGGGCTCCACCCAATGATAAACCCATGATAAAGGCTGACATAACTGGGTGGAATGGTTCATGGTGATGTATCAGATTCAATTAGATACAGAAGAGATACATGACTGTCATTAATTTGTGCATATTCTTTTTAAAAAAATAGAATCATGCACTTTTGTAACTGAAGACCTGGTTGAAAGCCGCTCTCTTTCCTCTTTAATTACAAAGCAGTACAAGAAGCATTGAAATCAAAAGAGGAAAATCAACCATTGTGCTTGCAGTCCTTTCCATAGTTATGCAAATGCCTTTAGAACATCAGTCTGAGGCCAGAAAGAAACATTAGAGATAGCCCATAATTAGAGCTGAAAGCTTGGTTATGTTGTAGAGAGGTGAGTGTGACTGTCCTTCCTAAGTTCTGACATCAGACTTCAAGGAAATACCTCACTTAAATGTTCATGACCAAAGCCCATAATTCCAGAGGTGAGAAAAAAATTCATGGAATGATAGTCAGACCCTCATATTAGAATTTTCCTGTTCAATCAGAGGAACATCAGTTTCTGGCCCAATTCAGCCAGCCAAGGGAATTATATTGTAGATAATATCTGAATAAAATGGAAGCGAGAGGGAAAGCCTTCAGTAATCTAAAGCTCAGTTTTATTCTTTCAAAAGCTTTCAAAATATTCCTTTTCATACTCTGGCCATGCCTGCAGTCCTAGCGAAACACACACCATCTCTCTGCCTTTTTCCGTTTGAACATCATGGCACTGACACAGTTACATAGGAAGTTTAAGTAGCCCCTAGGTCAGTGTTGGTGAACCTATGGCACGGGTGCCAAAGGTGGCACTCGGAGCCCTTTCTGTGGGCTCCCGACATCGCCCCTTCACAGACACCTGTATTCAGGATAATTTGCTGTATTGCAATTTTGCGAAAAATTGGTGGGTTTTGAATCGCAGTCTGGGCACTCGGTCACTAAAAGGTTTGCCACCACTGCCGTAGGCCTTTCTCACGCCACATGTGAAGGACTAATCATCATTCAGAGGAAGCAAAAGAAAGGTGTTTGTGACCCAAGTGAACCTTCTGGCCCAACTGTAAAGCTGTAGAATTGTTTTACAATTAGAGATGGGGAGGAATCAGAAAAATAAGGTGATTCATGCTGATTTGTGATTTGTCATGGTTTTAAAAAAATCACATTTTTTCTTGTGAATCTAATAATTGATTTGCTGATTCATTTTAAATTTTAAAACCCTTGTAAAATGGCTTCCAAGGCACCTAGAGATGCCATATTTGTGGGGAATCTTTCCATGGCTCTCTTCCACAAGCCCTGCAATTGGGGTGAGGTTTGGATTCTGGATGTCTGAGTTATGCATCCCCAAATAGGCTCCCTGTAGGAAAGTGCCCCTCCAGGCACCCAGTGACACCAACTTGGCAGATAAACGTTTTCTGACTCTCCTCTAAAACCCCTCTAAGTTTGGTGAAGATTGGGTTTCCCCAAGACAGCTTCTGATGGGCAATTTTCTGGTGGAGCTGGTGAAGGTTGGGTTTCAGACATGAGTTATATACCTACAAAATGCTCTCCCCCCCCCCCCCCGGAAAATGCCCTTTTGCAACTGGCATGGGGAAACCCAATCTTCATGAAACATGGAGGAATTGTAGAGGAGAGTCAGAGGAATCTTCTCTGCAAGTTTGGTATTTCTAGGTGTTCGGGGAAAACGTTCCTGGAGTATCCTCTTTGGGGGTACAGAACCCTGAAACCAGAAATTCAATCTTCTCCAGACATAGATTGATAGTAGAAGAGAGCCAGGAGAAGCTTACCTGCAAATTTGGTGTTTCTAGGTGCCTTGGGGTTGGATTTTATAGCCTGATGAATGGATGGATAAAATAGCTAAAAATTCATCAAGCCATATCTGTTGGGGGGGTATCAATTCATACAAATCAAAGAATGAGCAATTATTTAATGAATTTTCATGTTTTAATTCTTGCCCATCTCTAGTTACAACTGCAAGGGAATGAAAAGCCAGCCTTTAGATCTTAAGTATGGATTTCATTTCCCCAGCATGAGAGAAATCAAGATAGGAGACAAGATATGTAATAATCAAGGCATGCCTTTGGCCTCAGAGTTAGTAGTGTTTTCTTATTAAGTTGCTTCTACGTATAGGCTATACTACAGTATGCAATAATCATCACCAAATTGTAATATTTTTTCCAATCCACATTTTAAGATTTTTTTTTGCCAGAGGCTGAAATTCAGTAATACCTCACAACTAGAGTAGGCCCCTTGAATATTATGTACAGTGACCCCCCCCCGCCTATTGTGGAGGTTAGGGACCCGACCCACAATAATTGAAAATCCGCAATATGTGGATGCAGGTTGGGTCGGGCCTGGGGGGCCTTGCTGGGGAACCTTGTACTTATCCCTAGCCTGGTGCTGCCCCGAATGGGTCTATGAGGCCCTTGGATGCCTCAGAAATGATTTTGGTGACCCCGAAGTGACTTCCGTTTCACAGGGAGGTGCTTTTGGAGCCTCCAGAAGGCCTGGGAAGGCCCTCACAGGCCCATTTGGGGCAACCCCAGTCCCTTACCCCAGAGGGCCTTTCTTCATATACTGCAGTGGGGGACCACTGTATTGTTGGATCCAGCTCCTCCGTAACATCTGGTAATTCAGTTGGCTTATTTTATTTATTTATTTTATTAAAGGGGACCCAAAGTGGCAGCTCAGATTATAATTTCAGCCAGTGGATATTTTCCGCTGATCTTCTTTTCCTGAATGAAAGCTGCAAAGGCCAATTTGCTATATGACCTGTCCCTAGTCTCTGACATTATGGGGGTTGGGTGGCACCACACCACTTGCTCGTTGATTCTGTGTCATGTCTGCCCCCTTACAGAGAGAACCTGGCAAACGGGCAGTCAAATGAAACCTGGCGGGTTGCAACAGGGTTTATAAAAATGTGCTTTGGTCTATTTATAGGTCCCCTGAAGAGGTGGTGATCCTGAAGAATCTGGAAAGTGGGCTTCTGTAAGCAACTGTGTGCTGGCCACACAGATTGGATTAGTTTCACTTCCCTCTTTCAGACAGTAGAAATCCCTATGGGAGAGTTCATACCGGTTCAGTTTAATTTATCTGGCTGTAAAGGGTGTCAGTTACGTTTGAGCTTGAAAGGTGCTGCCTGAGAAGAAACCAAACTATTCTTCTCTTGAGTTGAGTAGGAGGGAAGCCTCAGGCAAAATGTGCTGAAGAGAAAAAAAATGTTTCAGTTCAGGAATAGTAATGCTATCGCATGACAAAATAATCCAGATCAAAGTAAAATGTGGATGTTTCCCAGGGACGGTCACGTGCTTCAAAACGCGGTCCCTGTGTCCCCACGGGTGCACTTTAAATAACCGCATCTTTTATGTCCCCATGAGCGGGAACCGCAACATAGCAGAACAAAAAGGTTTTGATGCGGATTTTCCAAGTCCCCACAGACTCAAGTACCGGTTTAAAACCCACAATGGAACTGAGATAAGCTTTGTATCACCTTGAGACCAGGTACTTGTAAAACTCACTGGGTGGCGTTTAAGTGGGCGTGGCCACATTTCCCCCCCCCTTTAAGGTCTGGTGGTCATGGGGCAGTACAGGAAGTGGAGGGGGCTGCAGGAGGAAGTGGATGCGAGACCAGTCCCTGCAGCAGCCGTAGCTGCTATGAACCTAACTTTGGGCCTTTTCACACGACCCTAATATCCGCTGGCCACTTAAATTCGGACCAGAGATCTTGGGGGTTCGTTGCTCTTCCTACGTCCCCACCCCACCCCTCTGCAGGCTCACCTCAGAAGCCGCCCGGAGCCCCGTCGTCGTCCAGATTCCTTCTCTTAAAGGGGCGGGAGGCAAAAACAACAACAAACAGAAGTGAGGAGAGCCCGGCACTCACTCCCTTAAATCCGCATCAGGGATTTTCACCCTCCGAGAGCAGGTACATGAAAAGTGCGCTGGGACGCGCTTAGGTGGGCGTGGTCGCACTTAATTTTCTACAAACTCCGGAGCTGGTGGGGAAACAATTGTAAGCTCCAGAGCTGGCAGCCATTTGCAGCGGAGTTTAGGGGTCATGTACAAAGGCTCTTTGGCTACCATCACATACCAAGCCTCCTTTAAGGGAGTGAAACTTGTGTAAGCCACTATAGAGGAACAAGACACACATCAGTGGACCTTGGGCCAGAGGGGTGGTATCTAAATCGAATAAATAAATAAACAAGCACCCAAACTGAACACAAAAACCTTAAACTGAGAGCGTTTTGAGATATTTTCCAACCACATGTCTTACGAAAAGACTGCAGAAGGACTAGGTTTAGGATGTTTTAGATTTACACATCTGGTATTTCCCAAACTCATTGTTCATTCCAGTGTCCCTCATACAGGGGACAAGACTGTTGACAGCTAGGACATGTCAACACAAGTTCTTGGCAACAGCAAGACAGTTGGATGAAAAATGGCATGGGAGATCTCCCCTTCTCCCAAATACATTGAATTGGAAAGAAGTGGCCCAAAAGCAACATGGAGTAGATCCACTGGAACTCGGCTGTTTTTTTTTTAAGCTTCTAGCCTTATTCTGCATGACAGCATTCATAACAAACAAGGTCTGCAATGAGCCTAGAATATGCTGACGACTCCTCTAGGATCGGGAGCCCAGAGGTCCTGATCACAGAACTGCCGTAAGCACATTTGGCAGCATGCACTTAGGAGCATGCCTGTGCAGGGTTCCAGTGCAAATCACACAAAGGTCTGCCTCATTTCCAGGTGGGTTGGGAAGGTGGGGATGGGACCTAACTGCATCTCCTCATCAATACCACACACATCAAGTCCCTCCTGGTTTCAGGCTGTAACACCTGAATAGAACTTTTATAGGCCCAACAGAGAGAGGGAAAGCGACAGAGGTTGCATACATATATGAGTGTTCCTGTTCTTGTCCCACAGTTTCAGTGTAATTTAGCACACCGAAAAAGCTCAGGTACTGATTAGCAGATGAGGTGAGCTGTTTTTGCATTTGGTAGAAGGTGGAAGAGTTATTGACCCGACTGTTTCAATTGCTATTTTATTTTTTGACCTAAGAAAGGAAGAAAGAAAAAGAAAAGAAAAGAAAAGAAAAAGAAAAAAGAAAAGAAAGGGGGGGGAGGGAACAAGGAATGTTTAAGAATTTTTTTTCTCTTAAGTGCCTGCTTTTAAATTGACCACTCAAAGCTAGTCCAGAAAAAGGGCTTTTAAAGCTTGAATATTCTTATACTTGGCAGATCTCCTTGAAATTTAATTCTATAAATTGGAATGCCTGCAGATGGAGAAAGGTCTTTCTCCCTTTCCTGGTTTATTTTGTATATCCCTGGCAATATCCAAAGCCAGTGCCCATATCCCAGTAGGTAATGGCAGATGATCACAGGTGTCCTTGAGTCAGATCATAAAAAGAGTTTGTGCTATTTCGTGCCAAAGGTGTTTCTGTGGCTCAGATGGTTGAAAGGTTGTTCTTGCATGGAAGACAAAGCAAGCTTCTTTTGTGTTGTTCTAGAGCATAGTACTAATGGATTTCAATTGCAAGGATGGAAGATTTCAACTAAGCATTAAGAACAGCTTCCTGACGGTAATAGTTGTTTGACAATAGAATGAATGAGCTTGAAAGGTAGCACATTCTTTCACAGAAGGTTCTACATTTGCAAATACTATAGGAAATGCCCTGTGGTATTGGGGTGGTTAGATTTGTATTATTTTCCATTAACCAGTCAACATGTAAGTTGTTGGAAATCAGTCCAAAGTTTCCACTCCTAATCTATATGTTTATGTTCTGCCACCGGGGCATCTCATTTGAATGCATTTGCATCAGTTCAGATGGTGTCATGGCTTGGGCTGATGGGACAATCAGATTGGCTGATTCACGGCTGATGGGGCAATCAGAAGCTTGCTCTCCCAGGGTCCTAGTTCAAGGTGGAATAAGAGGAAGCAAAGGGGCACTTACAAGGGTGTCAGTATCCTTCAACTGAGCACCCCTTGTCTCTCAACTTGGATTTCTTTTAAAGGCTTGGTGACAGCACTGATACACTAGGAGATGTGTGTGTGTGTTTGTGTGTGTGTGTGTGTGTGAGAGAGAGAGAGAGGGGGGGAGAAGAAGAAATTGGCAATCAACCCTTGTTTACAAGACTAGCTGGTCCATTTGCTTTAACAAATGGAGTCTGAAAGGAGGAGTCAGATAGGAGAACTGGCATTGAGCTCTTCTTTACAGCTTGTTAAGGCAGCCTTATTGTAGCTATGCCTCATCAGGACATGCAAATCTGGACATCTATAGTAAAGCTCCCAAGCTGAAGACAAGGTACCTTGACTATTTCCTTCTCTCTGCTGACTCCTGTGTGGTTGACTAAAGCAAATTCACCCAGGGAAATCCAACTTCCGGAGTGCAAATTCACAGCACATTACTTTTCATTTTTCCTGCTGTGTAATCACATCTTTAAAAAATGTTAGACAGCCATCCATCTTGGATGTTTAAACTGTGGCCTTTGAGTTCATTGTCAGCTACAATTCTAATGTTATAGGCCAGTATATGTTTCACACAATGGCCAACTAAATTTCCACACACACACACCCCAAGCAAGACAGTAGGATAATGACACCATTTTACTTGTTCCCCCAGCACTTGGCTCCTGAGAGGCCCACTGCCACTGGTAGCATTAGTAATTATATAGCTGTCATTCCTTCTTACCATTAACTTTTAAAACATGCAATCCACTTTTTCACATTTCTGTTTGGAATGTGACCAGTTCTCCATTATTTTAATTTATTGTAAATTAGCTTTAGAGCCTTGATAGTTAAAAAAGGCCACAGAAAAAAAATCCAAATTCTGTTTGGAATGTGTTTGATTGGTTCTTCATTATTTTAATTTATTGCAAATCAGCTTGAGAGCCTTGGTAGTTTTTTTTTTAAAAAAGCCACAGATAAATGCTGTCAAGTAACTGAACAACTAACGACTCCTCTATGGAAAGATATTTGAAGTCTACATTGATAACAGACAGCGCATGTTAAGCCAATTTACTGCATTTTAATCCAGATATTTAATTAAGGAGGTCAGGCCAACTTGCTCTCCTCCTCACCCTCTCATTTAATCTTCACAACAGCTCTTGGGCAAATTAGCTGAAAAGACAATGCCTGGCCTAATATCATCCAGTAAATTACACAGGGGAAAAATGTTTGTTTCAATTGGGACTTGAATACGTTTTTGCTCTCAGTCTCGATGACTATCTTGGGCATTTTGCACAAAAGGGTCAAATTTAAAAGTTAAGCACACACATTAACACAAATAAAAAGAGTGTGGATTCAAACCCCAGGTGTCCAGTCTCCCACAACATCTACCTTAGTACACTTATGCCTAGAATCCACTTTCATTGCTGCCTCCAGCGTCTGTAAACAATAGCATGGTGCTACTGAATACATCTCAGAGGGTATATCTAAGCTGCCAGCATTTATTTCAGTCATGCATCGTTCATTTTCTATCAGGATTTGCTGATAACACAACATGCATCCCTTCCTGGACAAAGGACTAAGTGCTTGCCAATATTCTGTGCACGTTGATAACCTCTTAACTAGACTTGTTGCTACGTGCCGTCAAGTCAAAACCAACTCATAGTAATCCTTGTAGGGCTATACATGAGACATTTAAGGTACGTGAGATACTTAAAGAATGCTTTTACTAGTTCCATCCCCCAGTGAGTGTTTTTGGCTGAAAGGGGATTCAGATTCAGGCCTCCTGGTTCCAAGTCTGTCGCTCGATCCATTACACCACACTTGGTATCCCCTTGAGTAAACCATTGAAATAGGTAGTAGATAGGTCTGTCCAAGGAGGCCGTTCTTAAATGGCAGTTCGTCTAAAATACAACAGCCAGGCTGGTGGTGCTGCAGCAGTTAATCAGTGGGCTCCTGTTTCAGAGGGAGACGTGTTTTTTAGGGTTGCCATGTCTCGAGGCATCAGCCAAGCTCTGAGGAAACTGGTTATGCTTCCAAGAGCCTCCAGGCAGGGTGAGCATCACTAGAGTTGTAGAAACTGTGGTGTTTGCATGTGGGTAGTCTGTAAGGCCTGTCTTTTCTCCTCATTTTCAGCATCAGGGCTCACTAGCTCAGCACATTTATTTTATTTTATTTATTTTAGAGTATTTCTACCCTGCCCTTTCTCCTTGGAAAAGGACCCAAGGCGGCTTACAGTAATGAGGGCCTCATTAATCCCTTCAATGAGGGATAATATTTTAATATACAGTCCAGTGCAATTACAATGTGTTCCAAGGGAATTGAGGGGCATCTTGCAGCATTAAAAGACAACATTACATTAAAGCTACAAGAGAATGTGAGCAGTTAAAAAGAGAGAGAAAATCCATGTAAAAGTTATGAGTGATGGAAACTAACATTGAAAAGATGGTGTCAATGCAATCACTCAAGGCTATAAGTGCTTTTAAACACAAAGTCTATGTTATCTTATAGATTCATATAAAAGACAGGTAGTCCATTATTTCAAAAAGAGAGCAAAGGCAGGGCAGTCCTGGCCTCCAGCAGGAGGGAGTTCCAAAGTCTGGGAGCAGCAACAAAGAAGACCCTTTCATGTGTTCTTCTGAGGTGCACCTTTGAAGGTGGAGGGATCCAGAGAAAGGCCTCTCCTAATTACCTTAACACCCAAGTCAGTTCATATTGTGAGATTCGATCTTTAATGTAGCTCGGACCCCAAAGATCAAATCTCACATTTATAAGGATGTGGCACTTGCTTCCCTGTCAACCTTTGTCTGCTCTGTCTTTGTGGCTTCACAAGGACCCCTCCTGTCTGGGAACAGGCTACTGCTTACTCGGCAACCCTGACAGCTATATCTATCTTGTGGTTTCGATATGGAACTTCCTTCAGAACAAGTTCAGTTCACAGGCTTTGCTCTCACAAAGGATGAGACTAGATGGCCTAATTATCCTGGTCTGGGTTGTTCTAGTTCGGTGTTCCTTAACCTGTGGGTCCCCAGATGTTCCTGGACTGCAACTCCCAGAAGCCTCCACCACTCGTTGTACTGGAAGGGGTTTCTGGAAGTTGCAGTCCAGGAACATCTGGGGACCCACAGGTTGAGAACCACTGGTCTAGTTCATGCTATATACACAATACAGGGTTACTTTGAGGTGAGGTATGTCATTTTGGGGCAATCTGTGCATCTGCATGCAAGGATCAACTACACAATACCTCAAGTGATCCTGTTCAGCATGGACGAGACTGCTTTTCATTCCCTTTAAAGGGAAAGAACACAAGAATGACAAAAATCCTCCTCCTTTCTCCTCTGTGATGTTCTTAAACTGCTAAATGGTGTTGAGAAATGGGAAGCTTCCTTGCTGCTCCCCTGTACAGAGGAAGAGAGAGGAAGTTTTCTATTTCTATTAAATAGCTGCTAAGTGACACAATGCATCAGTAATATTTTTAAAAGCAGTGGTTAAGTGCCTGTACTGCAGGTAAAACTGTGCTCACGACCTGGGGTTCAATCCCAGGTAGCAGGCTCAAGGTTCACTCAGCCTTCCATCCTTCCGAGGTCGGTAAAATGAGTACCCAGTTTGCTGGGGGTGGGGGCAATGTGTAGCCTGCATACTGTAATGAAAAACCACCCAGAGACTACTTAAAGTGGTATGGGGCGGTATATAAGCAGAACACTTTGCTTTAAAATAGCCCTTTCAAAGCATTGCTGATATGATAGCAACATTTCAAAAGAAATACAAAACTTCCTTTTCTGCGTCCTCTGCAAGCGAGAGGCAAGGAAGCTTTCCATTTCTCATTAAACAGCTTAAGCAAAGGGACAGCTTAAACCATCCACTTTAATTTGACTGCAACAATCCCTCTTTTTGGAACTGAACCAGAATCGAGTGATTCAACTGATACGAACCCCCCCGCCCAACACTGGTCCCTGATAGGGACCCAAAACTTGTGGGTGGGCATCAGTCAGAGGCAGGCTTGTCCATGATGACATGTATGTTGCCACCAGGTCAAGAAGTGAACCAGCCTATCCCCAAATGGGAAACACTCTGGAGAATGAACACCCACCTGATTGTACCCAACATCCCCAGTACAACCCTATTTCTAATATTGTGTTCACTTATGGTCACAACATTTTGAAAAAGATATCTTAGACCAGGGTTGGCGAACCCATGGCACAGGTGCCAAAGGTGGGCACCTTAAATTGCAATATTGGCACTTTGCAAAAAATTAGTGGGTTTTGAATCGCAGTTTGGGCACTGGTTCTCTAAAAAGTTCGCCATCACTGTCTTAGACCATAGATAGTGTATAAAGGGGCAATACAAATGAGGGAGGTGCTGAGGCAATTCTCTCCACCCTCCAAGAAAAAGGGGAGTATTGGGAACTAATTGGCTTAGGAAACAAAAAGATACAAGAGGATCAACATGAAAGAGGCATACAAAATTATGCATGACATAGAAAAAGGAGGAGAGGGAGCTATTTTCTCCCTTGCCTCATAGTATGAGGACACATAAGCCAAAACCCTGTTGTGCAACATAAGCAAATTAATATGTTTCAATCTATTCCTCACAGCTAAATAAAGAGCCCCTGCTGTACGTCTCATGTATGTATGCTACCACATGCTCCTTATTTGGGGGGGGGGCTCTTAATTTATTTGTAGAAAGAGACCAAAACGTATGGATTTGCTTACATAATGCAACGGGATTTTGTCCGTAATCCACTACTGAAACGGAATGATGAGAGAGTTATGTCAGATAACAGGAAATACTTCACGCGGTGCATGGTTAAACTGTGAACTTCACTAGTTGAAGATGCACTGACTGCCAACTCCTTGGAGTGCTTTGATAAAGGATTCAGCAGATCCATGAACATTAAGACTAGCAACGACAACTAGGCATGATGATTCTCTGTTATCTCCTGTGGAAGCGGCATTATGCCTTTTCATATCTATTTCTGAGAAAACTTGCAGAATGTCTGTGGACTTCCTGGACTTCTCTAGTCTGCCAGTGTGGGCACATTCAAAATTCTGGAGAAGATAAAGCTTGGGTCGGGTCCAGCATGGCTTTCTATCTGTTGGTCCTGTACCCCATGCCTTAGGTTGTGTGCCCCTCGTTACTGCTGAAGTTCTGCAGGCTGCCGGTGTGTTTCGGAGCCATATTAAATATACTTGTTATTACCTTTCATCCTTGCCACAGCTTGGCACTCAGGGTCAATGGCCACATGAGCCCCCCAACTCATTGAAGTCTGGTCACATGACCCTTTGGAAGGAGCCAGGGTCACAGAAGGTCGGCTCATCAATAGATATCTTTTTAGTTGTGCTCCTACGTGCATGGAATTGGTTATTTTCTACAGGTCTAAAGCACTTGGCCTCTTTCATGCACCACTAAGAGGTTTTGTTTGTTTGTTTGTTTTTGTTTTGGCAAACATTTAATCTTTAATGTACTGGAAGCTTCTTGGAACTGCGTTTCACCTTTCTTTGTCAGGGGAGATAAGCTGCCAATTCTATTTGTGTTATGATTTCATTATTGCTGTGGTTTTAAATTGTGTTTGTAGGTTGCAATTTTGTCGTTGCTGCTGCTGTTCTCCAATTTCAGCATTACTAAGTATGGAAAAGGGCTTTCGGCATTGGCGTCTCTCCTTGCAGAAACATTGCACACCTACATGTGATTACCAGGAAGTAAATCCTGCTCTGTCGAACAGAGCTTCTTCACAGGTAAGAATGCTTGACTTATTACTGCACCCATCCTTTCTCCATAAATGTTTTGTGCACAGACATTTCAGTAGGTCCAGAGGGATGTGCAATAGCTTCATGTAGAGAACCACAACATTAGTGGAACCTGCTACTGCATAGTTCCTGAATTCACCCTGGGATGCCCTTTACATAAAATATGAATGTAATACATAAATAGCAATAATGATAGCAATATATGCCACTTCCTGGGGATTAGTGTCTGCCCGGCTGTAGCTGGCAGCGCTTGGCTGAGCGTCAAGCTATGAATATCCTTCAGAAGCTGTTAGTTCCTACCAGCTGGTCTCTAATCTTCAGGAAGTATTCGCTGTATCCATGGCTGTTTCTTAATTAAGAGTTTTCATACTAGAATTTCAGGGCCATCTTAGTACATTCTTGATAATTCAATAATGCAATACAAAGAAAATCACACAGAGGGGTACCCAACCTGTGGTGCCCTCCCACCGTTGTTGAGATTTCAGTATAAATCGACAGTCAACAGGCAAACAAATAATACAGTACATCCATAACAGGAATTGCTTAGTACAGTACTTATATTTGTCGCTTCTCCTCCTGACCCACATGGTTTTCACCTATACCTTGCAGCTGACACTGCAAAGAAGGTTACAATCGAGGTGAGTCTTGAAACGCAGTAAAAGGAGAGGAAGTGCATTGCAGATGGTGCCAAGAAAGGAGAGTGGGTAGAGCAAGTGAACATGTCAGTATAGTGTGGGAGGAAAGAGGTGAACAAGCAAGACTCTTCTTTGAGTAACCAAATATCTTGGGAAGATAGCTGGCATAACCTGGCAAAATTTAGTTTCATCTATGCATTTAAATATACTGATTTCTCCTCCACCAGTTTGTTTGGACGGACTAAAGCTGATTCATTTACCCATATGAAACCATGGACTTTTCTAAATAGATGTTGGGGAGAGACCAGAATCTGCTGGTAGATTTCTGAGTGATGTTTGTTAGATCTGTAAGAGTTTCCAGTTACCATTGGTTTAAAAATAGCAAGGACAGAAATCTCTCTCCCCCCCACCACCTAGATTAGATTGCTGAAGTCATGAACATTTGGCAGGGAACAGGCGTAGATTTATGTATGAATGCTTGTGCACACACTTCTGGTGTTGAAGGCAAATTTCTGGGCTGAGCATGTGCTTAGAGCCACCTATATACTTGTCTTCCTTGGGTACTGTTTTCCATATAGATCCAGTTGGCAGTCCTCAGGGTTTTCACAGAAAACCAAGTCAACAGTGCAAAGCAAACTCAAAACTTCTTCCCACCCAAACAAGTCTAAAGGCAACTACTAGCAAATGGACTCATTCCAATGGAGGAGGAGATGATATGGAAGTTATATTTGTGCTGATCCTCACACATGGAATTCACCACTAGTTGTTGCAGTAATTGAATGACTATCGTCTATGCAGCAGACAGTTTTTTTTGCTGGGCTGTACCATTACACTTCTGGTTTTAGCACTTTGCCTCATGGCCTGTGGAAGACTTTTGTTTAAGAGAGCCCTGTTTTTATTACTTACTAGGAAATGTTAAGTACTTCCCAGGTGACAGCCCACAGGGGGTGGACAAGACCACAACTTGTATAGGCCTAGGCAGGTGTCAGCAACCAGTCACTGAGGCATCAATGTGCATTAAATTGTGCTGTCATTATGCTGTACTTCTTGTTTCTCAGCATTACTGGTGCTTAGGGGAGGACAAAAGTGTCATGCCTAAACATTAGGAATTGAGTCCTAAAACATTGCCAGGATGACACGTTTGCAAAAAGCACAGGTTTTTGAATTTCAGTAAGTCAATTAGCTTGTTTCACCCTTCGGTTTGGTTACCATTACCAAAATCATTTTAAATTTGTAACCAAACTTTTTGGAACAACACAAGTTGCTGAACTTAGTGTGGGGAGGAGGTTAACCCGAACTTGTTTCCATATTCTTTTAGCATCTTGCCTTAGCAAGTTCCCGTAGGGAAGATGGGCGGGATATAAATTCAATAATAAATAAATAATAAATTAGCATCCTGTACTTTGCAAGTCTTACGCTTTCTGTTCTTTTGAGGTTGCTTTTTGAGGGAATGCCAACTTCTGTGAGCCACATTTTTCTTTGCTGATCATCCAGAAGTAGATGATGATATGATGATGATGATGATGATGACGACGACGACGACAACGGCGACGACGACGACGACAACGACAACGACAACTATGACATTATTTATCTTCTTCCTCTGCTCCTTTCCCTCCTCCATCTTCTTCTGCTGTTGCTTCAAAAGGCAGAAGAGAAAGCAGAGCATGACCCTGGTTTACGACATTTAAAAGATCCACCACACCACCATGACCACAAAGATGATGACCACCACTACAGGGGATCACAAGGAAAGATGGAGAAAACAGGTAGTCTTTCAGCAGTTTCCCACAAACCTCTCATCTTCAGCCACCTTAAATAGCTTCTAGTGGTGAGGGAGGAACCTGAAGGAGCAGGACTCTAGGGGGTGGCTCGACTTTCCATTCCTCTAGGTTGGTTTTGCTTTGGACCATTCGAGAATAGATGTGGAGGGAGACCAAGCTGTGACAGAAGCCAAGCTATCGTTCCAAAGAGCTTCCCTGCTCCTGCCACTCCCTCTTGTGTGTGTGTGTGTGTTGTGTCATTACAGTCATGACCGACTCTCAGTGACTCCATGTCAATGGAGTTTTCTTGGCAGGAACACTGGAGTGGCTTGCCAGTTCCTACTCCAGGCGCCTACAGCACCTGGTATTCCCTGGGGGTCTCCCATCCAAGTACTAACCAGGGCCGACCCTACTTAGATGTGATTAGGGCATCTAGGCAGCTGCCACTGCCTCTTACCTCCCTCAAAGACAACAGTTCCAGGGCAGAATATGGATGTGGCACAAGTCCATTCATCTCACATGGCAGGTCACCGTGCCCTGCCTGAATTGTATTGAGTGCTTCAATCTCCCAGCCAGAGCCTGATGTAGTATCAACATTGCGAAAATCAAAGAAAAACAAAACAAAACAAAACAAAAGCTACCCTCTCTGAAATATCAACATCACCTGTCCCTTGCTGCCCAACATAGGCTAGGTTCCTAATTGTGTCCTTTAATGCCATTTTTCTCTGTGGCTGTTCAGATCCATGCTTTGTAATAAGAGTTTCTTCCAGATGTGGTCTGGGCCCTGTCAAGAGACCAAAGTCACATTAGTGTCCCAGAGAGGGGTTTGGGGCTGAAGTTTTATGCCTGAGAGATCAGCCTTCCAAACGAAGCCTCTGTTCACTCCCCAAAGGCCAACCGCAAAACAAAGTAAGCTAATTCTCAAATTACAGAGGGGTGTGTAGGGTGGTGGGTGGGAAAATCTCTTTTTGCGGTGATAAGAAATCCCGAGCAGTTATGGAACTCCCTCATCTAATGGTGTGTTATCTGTACCATTCAGTTCAGCCTACAGAGGCCTTTTGTTATGCCCAGGCTTGTTAGGCTCTGCGACAATTCTGGGGTCAGACCAGTAGACTAGTTCCTTCCTGTTTCTGCTTTCAAATTCCCTTTAGAATTTCAGTGTCAGGAAATCTGGAACTTCCCTGGCCCCCTTTTTTGCCCTCGCCCAAAGGAAAGCCACCTGCACAAATTGAGAAACATGGGCTCACAGATTGTTAGTCTAGGAGATGTTTGCTAGAGGAGCTGTCTTTGAGGGTGGTGGTGGTGGTGGTGATGATGATGATGCCTGTGACATTATTGGCTTTGCACCTTCTTGAGCTGTCTTTTGCCCAGGGACAGATAACAAAAGAATGCTACAAGAAATGTTAGAGGGGTGTGTGCTTGGAAAGTGAATGAGGACGTGTCTACGTGCTACCCCGTGAGGAAGTAGCAATCTCATTCGGTATGTCAGATTTTCACCCGCTAGAAGTGTGGTTTCCTTTAATTCATGTATAAGTGGTGACCAGTGAGGCGGGTCTCTGCTAGCTTCCAGCCCCTCCTTCTAGGGGAGAAAGGAACACACACACACACACATACAAAAGGCAAACCAACCCATCTCTTGACCATTTCCAGCAATTGTTTTGCCTCAAGCTGGAAAAACGAGAGCGTCTGTATCTAGGAAAAGGTGGGAATGAACTCTGCTTCATTTCCTTTTTGCACCCAAATCACGGCCAGAGGGATAAGGACTAGGAGGAGCGGCCCTTGACAGCCCCATTGATGATGGAATTTTACAAAAAGCTTTGGAAACTTCTCAGCTAACTGAATGACAGTGACCTTTCCCCATTCATGAACTGGAGCCCAGACACAGTTTTATGTGCTGTCTCTGATTCGTTTTACGTGACACACAGATGGCAGCCGTGTATTTGAGGGGCATTTCTCTTTCACTGTACCAGTCAGCTCCACACCTGTCATTAGTTTGTGAAAATGTTCTCAGGGAGGGGAGTAGAGGCAGGTGTTGAAGGATTTTAAAGACTAGGAGGAGAGATGGGCACGGACCAGAAAACTTGGTGGTTCGTGACAGTTTGTGGTTCGTAGCTTCCAATGAACCACAAACCATGAACCCTCAGAAATGAACCAATTTGTGGTTCAGTTTTGGTGTTCATGTCAGAGGGGGGAAATTACCCATCCCTCCTCTACCATCTGTCCCCGTTGCCCCTCTACCTTTTCTTGAGGACTTCACTATGGCGACTATCCTGAAAGGTAGCAGATCCTGCTTCAAGGACCCAGGCCTGCTGCTTCTCTGCACACACACACTTCTGAGTGGTGGGCACACGTGCATGAGCAGCAGACCTGGCACTTTGCAAGGACCTGGGCCTGCTGCTTGCCAAGATGGCACCACCAGAGATGGAGGCAGAGGCAGTGGCAGCAGCTTGAAGCCAAGATAGAGAGTCAAAGGGGGCAGTGGAGGGGGGATCAGTGGACATCCCCTTTTGCCCAACAAAACAAAGCACCATTGTGGAAAACGTTTGGTGCTTTGTTTCAGCAAAATGAAATCCATGAACCAAACTGCAAACCAAACCACGAGCCAACCCAATTCTTGGAGTTTTCTAGTTCAGAATTTGGTTGTGACCAAAACTAAGTAGGAGTCGATTCCCTGAATAAACCAACCCCTGAAATCAAGTGGATTTAAACATACTAAGCTGGCAACAAAGGACTCTTGTAGAGACCGTGTTTGTTCTTGGGTGGCCACTGATGGTATCAGTATCTTCCCCACCATTCGTAAGACACAATGCTTGTCTCGATATGCTCAATAGCATGATCAATGTCTTTGCAAGCTTGCAAAGTTTAATTTTGTTCGCGCAAACTGTGCTTGATAGCACAGATTAATCTCGTTTTAGTTTTTTCCTAAGGAATAGGAAGCTACAATTAGCACTAAACCACCAATCCAAAACCAAACGAAGCACACTTGGTTTCAATTTGCCAATAGTGCAAAGTGGCTTAATAAGCTAGTAGGATGTTGGCAAGTTATTCCCTTCCCCTGCTGAGTAGGGAGCAAAGGAAGTAGATTTTTTTTTGTTACTGTATGTAGTCTACTGCTGATGTACTAAATCGGCTATTTAAAAAAAAATTCTTCATTTTAAAGGGCTTGTTAAGAAACTGTCTGCCATTGAAACCATGGCAGTGGCTACAAGTTATGGAGAATTTCTCAACAAAGACTTTTAAGGTAAACATGTATTTATTTTTCATAGTCAAAACATTGTTTTCACCTCCCTTGTCCTCTGTTGAGAAGAGGAAGGGATTAATTTGCAGATATCCTGAAGTGGTTTGCTTTCTGTATTAAGCCACTTTACAACATTGGCAGGAGCTATTTGCTAAGCAGGGTTGGCCCTGGTTAGTACTTGGAGGGGCGACCTCCAGGGAATACCAGGTGCTGTAGGCACCTGGATTAGGGACTGGCAAACCACTCCAGTATTCCTGCCAAGAAAATTCCATGGACATGGGGTCACAAAGAGTCAGTCACAACTGTAATGATGCAACACACACACACATTTGCACGTGAAGGGTCAGGCTTGATTAGATTGTCCTAATCAAGCTGGACCTGTTCCAAACATCCCACACTAGCTCGCTCCCTGCTGTTTATGTAGCCATACCAAACCAAGTGATGTTTGACTTAATTATATTTTTATTTGTATTATTTTTTGTTTTTATTATGATTTTGTATTGTTACATATTATAATAGTCTGTTTTATCTTGTAACTGCCCAGAGTGGCTTCCCGCCAGATGGGTGGCATATAAACCTAACCTAACCTAACTTAAATAAATAAATAAATAAATAAATAAATAAATAAATAAATAAATAAATAAATAAATAAATAAAGTCTAGAGTGAATTTTAACTGACTTACTGTGCCACATGATTCAGGTCTGTGGATGCATTTTAATATCAGTTCAAGCATCTTGACCATGTGATCTTTTTCCTTCCACGCCAAACACGTGAGCTAAGGGCTGAATAAAAAAGGACCAGTGGGCCAATGATTATTCTGGCTGGGAATAGCCACCTGGCAGGACAACCACCTGGCAGATATCCTTTGATTTGCATTCCTGCATGGAGCAGGGGGTTGAACTTGATGGCCATGTAGGTCCCTTCCAACTTCACTATTCCATGATTCTATGTGATGTTTGGAGTTGTAGTTCAACATTCTAAGTAGACAAGAGGTTGGGTGGTAGACTGATGTATGAGGAGGAAGAGCTTTGTCCCCTGGGCACCCTATGCGGAACCACAATGAGCCAATCACAAACAAGATTGATGATGGTTGGTGTGCCCTGCGAGTTTATAATTCTGGTGCACTGTTAAGTCAAAGCCATCACCCTGTTTGATGGGGCCGGGGGAAAGATCCCTCTGTTCTTGGCTACCTCCTGTATCATGGGCTTAGCTGCTGGCAGAAAAAAACAAATTCGCTTTAGAACATGGTTTTAAAATCTCCACAGGGCTTGGGAGTTGTCCAAGCATCGAGTGTGGAGATGAGGCCAAAACACATCTCAGTGCTTCTGAACCTTGTGGGGGAAACTGGGGCCCCTGGAGGGAGCAGAAGTTTCTGGGTGCTTGTGCTAGATCCGTCGATGTTAGGCTATTCAGAAGAGACAAACGTTTAGTGCCAGTTGGTAGTGAGATCATTCATGGTTTTTTAAAAACGCTGGAGATTTTTCCAAGGGCTGGAGGAATACTGTTTTGTACCTGCCAGTAAGAGGCTCTGTGATTTCTGGACTCACGTGTTTCAGGCTTGTTCTTTCTCCCACCTACTGGCTATAGACCCCTGTTTCCTTGCCAGCCAGTTTGTGATTTTATATATATAACAGCTGCCAGCCACTCCTGCCAGCTCTGTGTATAGCTTTGCTATCGAGAGCACATAGGACTTTATAACACCAGTTAGCAAATCCCCTGCTTGTTAACTGGTGAATTAATAATGTCTGAGAATGATTTTGAATGTGGCTATAATTAGAATCTGAATTATGTGAGGACAATTGGGACCATTAAACATTGAGAAACATGACTTCATACCCAAACTAACTTGCCATCTGAGTCATACTATCCTTAAAATTAAGTCTCTATAACACTCCACATACTTGGTTAGATTTTGGATGCTTCAAGTGTTACTGCCTCACTGTCAAAGGCCGTTACTTCACGTCCCTTTCATCATGGTTCGCAGTCCCGCTTGGTACCGGTACAAAGTAATCTTACCGCACGCCATTGCGTGACGACGGGAGTTCGTCCCGACCACACCCCCTGAACTGCGATTTAAGCAGGATGAGCGATTCCCCTAACTGGCCTAGGGAATCTGCTCGTCTCGCTTCTCATTCCAAGACAAGAGCCTGTGAAGTAAACCTCATCGCGAAACGAGTGCTGATTGTAGCTCGTTCCCATCTAGTGGCAGGAGTGCGAAGTGACATTTGCCAGTAAATTCCCTATGGAGTTAGCAATGCAGTGCTGAGATTTAAAAAGACAAATGCCTCGAAGTTTGCTCCGTAACACATTGAAGGCAAGGCTTCAGAGAATCGAAACATTGAAAAACGGAAGGTTGGACAACAACAAAAAAGACAACGAAGGCATAGAATTTCACATTTCATCACGGAATGAGGACGTGCAGTAACAGTTGTCCCAGTATCATCAATCACGCCCGTGGGTACACGGGAACAGGGACAGAAGCGGGAGAAGACCACGTGACTGCGACTGACGTCAACATGCAACGAACTTCCTCCTGGAACAAGAATGGACATGAAGTAACCGTCAAAGAAAGAAACTACATCATCTTCTTGAGAACTGAGGGACTGGGGCACTTCTAAGATCCTTGTGGTGCAGTGGTTAAACTGCTGTACTGTAGCTATAACTGTGCTCATGACCTGGGGTCTAATCCCAGAGAGCAGGCTCAAGGTTCACTCTACCTTCTATCCTTCTGAGGTTGCTGAGTGGAGTGAAGCCTTCATAAATAAGTTGTAAACTGCCTAAATAGTGCTTTAAGCACTATGGGGCAGTATATACAGTACTCTCCTGCCATATTGTGGTTCATATACTGCGGTCCTGGTATATCACGGGACTGCAGTACATGATGGCACGTGCGGGCGGCACTGGGCTTGATGCAAGCTGTGTGAGACTGGGGCCTCCTGTAGTTACCCCAGGCCTGGCGCTGCCCAGAACAGGCCTCCGGTGGGCTTTCCAGGCCTGTTACAGGCCCCAGGAGTCATTTCCAGTTTTTTGGAAGAAACGTCTGGTTTGCCAGAAGCCACTTCTGGGGCCTCCGACAGGCTTCCTGTGCCTTTTACAGGCCCCAGAAGTTACTCCCGGTCTGCCAGTCCACCGGAATACATATCTGGGGCCAGGAAGCCTGTCAGAGGCCCTTTGGGGCAGCACCAGGCCTGGGGTGAGTGCAGGAGACCCCAAACCAGCGCCCTGGTCCTGACCCAACCTGGAAATAAAGGCAGCCACATAACATGGATTTTCCTTTATCGTGGGTCGAGTCATGAACATAACCCCTGCAATAAGCGAGATAATACTGTGTAAGTAGAACACTTTGCTTTTTTCCTTTTTCTCTCTTTAGCTGCCACCACCGTCGCAAACAGATCTAAATACTTGTAAAATGCCATCTCTATCTGAAAAGTCCCCCTCCATTTAAAGCTAGACATTCTCCACTGCAGTTCCAACAAGCAGGTCCCCCATTTTTGAAACAGTTCCTTTTACATCAGCTACCCTAAAGTAGTGTTTTGAACAGTGTTGCAAAAAAAAAAAAAAAAAGGAATGAGCTGGTAATTCACACCCACCCACCCACCCCATGGGCTTTGGTCATCATAAAGCATAATGAGAAACCACAGGAAACCACCGAACATCTGTATTATAGAGATAATGGATTTTTCAAGGCTTCTCTGTTAAAAGTGGCAATGCTCAGGAAGGCACCTTAAGCGCCACCATCAGAAGTGGACATCTATCCCCAGAGGAGTCCTTGTTACACTAGCATGAAGTGCCACCACTGACAGCTTATGCCAACAGCAGTGAAAAGGAAGTGTTTCTCTAGCGTTTCTCTAGCACAGTGGTTCTCAACCTTCATAATGCCCGAACCCTTTAATACAGTTCCTCATGTGGTGGTGCCCCCCTGCCCTGCTTGGAAGAGGCCACCAGCGCCCTTTGGCAGGCCACTGTGCCGCAGGTGCCATAGAGAATTTCCCTCTACAGGCATCCCCAGCCAATCGCAGACTCCGGTGGCATTGACTGACATCCCCTCCAACCTATCAGGCTGTAACTCACTCCCCCACCACCACTTCCTCCATCCCCTCCTCCAGACCCAAGCCGTTTATGCCTTTTTCTTCACTGGCTCATGGTGACTCCAGTGAAATGGTCATTCGACCCCCCCCCCCAAGGGTTCCCAACCCCCCAGGTTGGGAACCACTGCTCTAGCAGATTTCCCCACCCTCTGCCATCCCGACCCCCAATGGATTGCTTGGCATAACTGTACATTCGTAACATGAGTTATTCTTTTTCTTCAGAACATTTCCTTTATCTGACATGTGTCTTGAAATGCGTGCAAGACATTGTGCTAGGATGATACTGAAAAGTGCCTGGAGGGCATTCCATATCCATTATTTTGCTCTTAGTTGGAGGATCCAGGACAAGAGATAATTTGGGATAATGTTTGTTTCTTGGACTCTCAGAATCTTCCATTCAACTTGGTTCAGGAGGTCGCCTCAAGCATAACTTGGCTCCTACCAGATCCTTTCCAGTTCCTTTAATCAGATTTTTTAGATATTTTTAGAAGATGCTGCTTTTCTTTTTCTTTCTTTCTTTCTTTCTTTCTTTCTTTCTTTCTTTCTTTCTTTCTTTCTTTCTTTCTTTCTTTCTTTCTTTCTTTCTTTCTTTCTTTCTTCTCTCTCTCTCTCTCTCTAGTGTAAAACATTGTGTTCCTGTAGTACAGCATTGTTATTTTGCACCTAATATGTGCAGTGTTTAATGTGGGACATTCCAGGAAAGATCACAGAAGCATATATTTCTCTCTGTATGCCATGAACATCTAAGAAGCCCTCCTGATGGGACCTTTCCAAAACAATGCAGCTTGACACTTGTAACACATTCAGAAAACAAGACAGTATCTAAACAGCATGATCAAGTCTCCTGATGTAGAATTTGGTGAAACTTCCCATGGGGGGAAAAATCAGAAAACAACTATTATCTCAAGCCGTGGGCCATATGCTGTCATTGTTTCAGAGTTCTTTCCACACAATGGCCAACCTACAGTATACAACTGAGGGCAAAGTGATTTTTTCCATTAATTGTTTCCCATCTCTTGGCTTCCCATCTCTTTGCCAGCGACTGGATGTGCGCATGGAAAGCAAATTCCAAATGGAAGCAAATAATAATACTAACTGTGTGCTGTCACATCAATTTAGATCCCTAGTGACCCCCTTTAGGTTTTCTAGGTCTCTCAATTCCCTTCTTCCCCAGGCACTCTGGTGATGATGTAGCTTATGAAAGGCAACCCAGGATGGCCCGCTCTTCTTCCTGGATGTTCAGAGGGGCCCACTCAAAATTTGAAAACAGGCTGCATTTGGCCCCCGGGCCTGACTTTGGACATGCCTGCTCTAAGTGGTGGGAAATGGTTGCACAAAGCCCTAGAAATGACAAGCCAATCAGATCCTCCAACAGGGCCTGGGAACACGAAGTATCGCTTCATAAGGAAACCTGATAGATGAAAGCAGACATGTGTGCCTCAAATATGATATGGAAAGTCAAGAAAAGACACAATCTCCCCACCTTTTTTGTGCCTCACTGGGAGGTTACCAACAAAGTTTTGGTGTCTGCCCAAACTAGACATGAGATTGAATTGTGTCTTGGCCTTTAGCATTCAGGGTTTTTTTAAAAGGGGGAAATAACATAATGTGTGGGGTTGCAGCTGGTGTGCAGAGGAAAAGTTAACGCTTTCCTCCCCAGCTGGTGTCCTGAGGAAAATCTCTCCTTTGGAGCTGGCATTTGCATTGGAAGGGGGGAACCTTTCAGAAGAAATAAGTTAACTTGGATCCTGGTTTACATGAGCAAATGGATAGCCATCTGTATCTCACAATAGCCAATGAGGAGAATCTAGGGCAGTGGTGGCAAACCTTCGGCACTCCAGATGTTTTGAACCACAACCCCAATAGTCCTTTGTCATTGGCAATACAGGCTTGGAATTCTGGGAGTTGTGGTCCAAAACGTTTTGGAGTGCCGAAGGTTCGCCATCACCACTACCGATCTAGGGCATTCTAGCTGTCTCCCATAGTTGCTTCTAGAGAAAGAGTGGCACATTTTGAAGGGTGGGTGATCAACACCCCCCTTAATACACACTGGGCTGTGGCCAACAATGGAATAGTAAGGAGCGTGCTGAATCCTACCAAAATTAGAAGCCTGGAATGCTCTGTAAATGCCTTCTGGTTTTGTTGCTTGCTTGGGACTATTACTCAATTGAAGTACCTAGAACTTAGTAGGCTAACACTCAATTGAAGTACCTAGAACCTAGTAGGCTACCAGATGAAAGTAGGCCAAGTAGCTGAAACTGACACATTCCTGTACATCAGAACTGAAGACAATCATGGGCTGACATCCTGTTGCTCAGTTAGACAAAAGAGTCTGTTATATGTCTCAAAGGCCTCAGAAAGATCCAGAAGAACCAACAGGGCTACACTTCCTCTGCCTGCTTGCCTTAGGAGATTGTCTCGCAAGGGGGCCAGTTCTATTTCAGTACCATGTCACAGCCTAAACCCAGGCTGGAAAGCAACCAGACTAGACATGGGCACTTTCCATGGGTTGTTGTTTCTTTTAAACAGGAGGGCACAAGGCTTTCCTTGAGAGAAGAACCGATGATGGGAGACGTTTGTATCCTTAGCAGATTTTGATAGCCATAATAGGCAAGGATCTAAAGAGGTAATAGCTTTACAGTATCCAGATGCCTTGTCCATATCCTCAGGCCTTAATGAATGGAACTAAATTATAACTAGATGGTACTAGACCAGTGATGGCGAACCTATGGCACGGGTGCCAAAGGTGGCACTCAGAGCCCTTTCTGTGGGTACCCAACATCAACCCTTCATAGCCACCTGTATACAGGTTTAATTACTGTACTGGCAATTTGCAAAATAATTAGTGGGTTTTGAATTGCAGTTTGGGCACTTGGTCTCTAAAAGGTTCGCCATCACCATACTCAGTTTCATCTACTGGAATAGCCCCCATGAAGGCATTTGACCTAAACTCTAAAATGTTTGGCCAGTGGGTTGGAGTTCTCTATATTTGACTCAAATGATTGCCTCTGTTTGGAATCTGAGAGGTTCTGAACAACAACATGAAAGACTTCCACCTGTTGATTGAAAGCGACTTTGATTAATTGCATATTATAGCCTCTTTTTGTAGCCTCAAAAAAGCTACAATATTTGCTGACTGCAGACAGATGAAATTCCACGGGAGGTTGTCTCCATCTTCTCTCTCTCTCTCTCTCTCTCTCTCTCTCTCTCTGTCATTAATTCATTACCCTCATGAATTATGGGGAAGATCAGGCTCTGTACCAAATAAGGCATTTAGGCCCAATCATGTCTATGGAGTCTATACATTTTTCAAATTTTCCATAATGGCACAACAGATTCTCACCCAGTGACCTGAACAAATAGGTCTATTTTTGAAGGTCTGTTGAATTAAACAGAATAGAAAGTTCTGAGCATACAAAGTGTAAACTGCTAAAGGTGAACATATGCCAGTGTTGGCAAACCTATGGCACAGGTGCCAAAGGAGGCACTCAGAGCCCTTTCTGTGGGCACCCGACATCGCCCCTTCACAGCCATCTGTATTCAGGGTAAATAGCTGTGTTGGCACTTTCAGTGGGTTTTGAATCACAGTTTGGGCACTCGGTCTCTAAAAGGTTCGCCATCACTGACATATGCCAAACTTTCAAATTGTATCCTGCAGACCCCTCTTCCTGTATCCACATATTTAAATACAGTACCACATAGTTGTATGGTTCTCTTCCTTTAATAGATAGGCAACCATCTTTCTCTACAAATTGTACTGATTAACCCACTGACCAAGCAACTTTAGATGGACACATGTTTTTGCTTTTCAACAGAATCTTTTTTTAAAGGCTGGTGAACTAGTGGTAAGTCATACGTTGATTGAGGCTGGCTTAGCACAGCCCCTCTGAGCGGAAGGGAACTAGATATCCCGCAGATATTTTGAAGTATAGCTCCCATAATCCAAAGCCACTACAACCATTGGTAAGGGATGATGGGACTCATACTCCAAAACACCTGGAAAGCAGGTGGTTGTCTGTTGGTGACCCCAGTGTTTAATAGAAGGTGACTGCGCCTAAATAAACCAGCTAATTTAGGAAGTGCCATTAGAGGGATTCGCGCTGAAGAAGGAAACTGCTTCCAACCTAAGAAACTGACCTCTAAGAAGAACAAACATCTGCTTTGAATTTCAAGAGGCAAAGATAGACTTCAGAGCACAGGCCAGGTGTCCTTGCAAACAATGCATACCACACAAGGGTCATTGTGTGGATTTGGCCTATGGATTCTTCTCATGTTTGATCTTTTTACATTCAATAATAATACAATCCAGTAGGGCTGCTTGCAAATGACAGTTTCTTATGAGAAGTAGTGTATTTAAACAAATACTAAGGGACATGCTGAATAAGAGCATTATTTTATTCAAACAAATACTAAGGGATATATCATTGGATTTCTGTGTTGGCGTTGTGGCTGCATAACACCAGTGGGCCTGACAGTTGCAAATCAGCCATCCTCTTGTGAGCACTAATGAAAATACTATTCATAAATATCCCAGAAAGACACAAGATGCTTACTTGGAAGTCCTGGGAATTCCTAAGAGAGAGGGGTGGTGGTATTAGTCTTCAGTGGCATATTATCCCTTTCCTGATTTCTTCTATGTTACTGCTAGGGAAATTATCCTCCACTTTTAGAAAACACACACACACACACAAAACAAAATAGGGAACCTGAAACCCTTGCATGCTCTTGTGAACTCAGCAAAAGAAAGGCAAGACAGATGTGTGACTGATAAAGTATGGCCAATAGTCAGTTGTTTCATTTACCACTGACTTCCACCATGGCTGCATACAGTACAGTAGGACCCCGGTATCCGCTGGGGATTGGTTCCAGGCCTTCCTGTGGATAACAAAAACCGTGGATAAGAGAGAATATCACCACCCCAAACTGCTGTTGTGTGACAGTAGCTTGCTTTAGGCCTGCTGTTTTGCGACAGCAGCGTGCTTTATAGCTTGTGTTTGTGACAGTAGCTTGCTTTACGGTTGTTTTACGACAGTACCTTGCTTTATAGCTGGTGTTTGTGACACTAGCTTGCTTTACGGCTGTTTGATGACAGTAGCTTGCTTTATAGCTGGTGTTTGTGACAGTTGCTTGCTGTATTATTTGTTCAAATTTTTTTCTTTGCCAAATGTAGATAACTGAATCAGTGGTTAATGATTCAGTGGATAAAGAGGTCCTACTATATATAACTTGGCTTCTCTGACCCAGCATCCCAGTCTCCTTGGCTAGCTCCAGGGATGTGGCTTGAGGTGGTGCTGCCCTGTGAGGCTCCTTCTCAGTTCAGGCTGTGCACTTTGAAACAAGCCGACTTCCTACAAAACACCCACACCCCTCAGTCTCTCTCTCTCTTTCTCATTCTCAAGAGCTTGCCCTTTGAAGGCCATCTTGCAAATCCCACAGCTCAAGAAACGGAGGAGGCAAACATCTAAGAGATGCCCCAAACTTGTTTGCTTACACCATATAGAGGTGATTAAACTTTACTTGAGAATTGAGCAGTTCTTTCCTTATTGATCATTTCCCCTTTTTCTTGCTGCATCCTCAAAGTGGCTGCGAAACAGACTCGAAGATGGTTTTGTTGTCCTCCGAGGATGTAAAAGAATCCCCACTTTGTCTGTGGACATTGGTGTACAGCAGGGGTGTCCAAACTTTTTGCAAGGAGGGCCAGATTTGGTGATATGAAAATGTGTGGAGGGCGACCATTCAGCATGAAGGGGAGAGAAAGGGTGTGGTCCGTGCACATCTGCAACAGCCGCAAATGCTCCAGTTTCAAGGTGCCCAAGAGCCCAGCGGCTGTTGCACAGCCTGGGAATTGGCCCACACACACCCAAAATGCACCACTACTCGCATATGCTGCCTTCCCTCACCAGGAGGTGGGGAAGATGCTGAAGCAACAGAGCCAGGAGCGGGTAGACAGGACAGTTGCCTGAGGGGATGGAGGGAGGCAGGGAGGGCAGGCAAACCATAAAACTGCAAGCTGACGTCTCTAGCCAGCACAGGGAAGGGCCGGCTGGTGGGCATGAGTGGCAGGCTGAGCTGGCAGGGAGAAGAGTCTGAGGGTCACTCAAAATTTTAAATTGGGCCACATTTGGCCCCCGGGCTGGACTTTGGACATGCTTGGTGTACAGGGATAATTAACAAGGTGCTCCCCAGCCCAATCAGAAGCCTTTCGTATCCAGGCCACGTAAAATGTGCTCTACTTGCTTCCAGTTGTTTCAAATGGAAATGGAAAGACAACGCCATGTTTTCAAAATGTCCCAGGGTGAAAGGAAAATGTCCCAGGGTGAAAGGAAGTACAAGAACATTTTTTTTTTGCCAAACACATTTTTACCTTATCATTGTGATCCACGTATCATTTAACTCTCTCCTTCCCCACCCCCAACTCTAGTCCCACCCCCTTCCAAAATATATTCTAATGAAGTGATAGGCATGACCCCCAATGACCTTCTGGGCAGGTGGACCGAGGCCCACAGGTTTCTTCACCGATCCATAGAGAAAAAAGAGCAACGCCACGAAATGGAAACCAGCACTGTGGAATCCCTTGCAAAAACATATTATGTAGCTTATACTTTCAGATGTTTTTGTTTCTTATGCCAAGGGGTTGGTCTGTGCTGAGAAAGGAAGAAGCCAAGCAAAGAGAGGTTAATAGAGACAGGACATGCTCTTCCTTATTTCCCCTCACACTCTCTTCTAGATTCAACTCTAGATTTTGGTGCCCTGTCAGTTTTGGCGGCCTGTGGTGTCGCCCCGTTTGCTCCATCCTAGTTGGAGTTCTGCTCGGGACATCCGAACGGATCATTGAAAAGCCGTCTCGATGAAACTGGAGCTCAACATTAAATGCTGACTGTGGCTGAAGAAAGATTGGGACAAACACCCTTCTTTCATCACCTTATGTGGAATTGTTTACACTTTCAGAGGTGGGGGGGGAGGGCCTGCCATGCAAATGATTGATTGTGTTCAATTTGCTCTCCCTGTCTCAAATGTAAACTCATTTCCTTTTTCCTCCTCGGTTTCCTCTGTTTCTTTGCTGGAGCTTAAACAGCACTGCCACTTTAAATCACACGGCACCGGGAAGGGGAAAAAAATCTGCTTGCTGACCTCCAACTGGAGGTGGGTGTGGGGGGGTCACACGGCTTATCTTCTGCTAGACCAAAATTAAACTCCATATAGCGGTGGCATTTGACGGTGCAATATTTTATGAAGCCCATTCTTAGGAGTGGCCAAGTGGAATGTAATCAGACAGGGCACAGAATGAACCAGGAGTGACATGATGAGCCTTTAATGACGAAAGGTGTTTATAAAATGAAAATGCTAAGCCCTTCATTCTGAGAATTATTGCAGCCGGGTTTTATTTTTCAGAGGCTGGAAGATACGTTTCCTATGGACCTTGATTTACAGGCTCTGGTTCCTGTGAATGGTTTGGAATTTTTCCACCAGCAAAGGAGGCCACCATGAGTGGAAAGGCCAGTTCAAAGCAATGTCCATTGTGTGAGGTTTTTTTTTAAATGCTGCCTTTCCCTTTTCTCCTCTAAACATTTATTTTATTTTAAAATCAGCCCATCATGTCTAGAGAGGAATCCGCGTGGAAACCCTTGCTTGTCTCATCCTTGGAAAAGAAAACCAGCAAGGATCGGCAACCATCTTTTCCCACCTAGGAAAGATGGTTTCTGGTGTTCTTGACCAAATCTTCCATGGTGGGGAGGTGCAAAATTAGCCACCTATCTCTGTGAAACATTGTGTATTAATTGCAAAACAGTGGTGCTTTGTATGCATAGTTGTGCAGTTCCCCATCCTACATGGAGAACCCCCAAAACAAGGATGACTGCTGCTTTGTATGATGCTCTAGACCGGTTTTCTGCATCTTTCTTAGCAGTGTGCTGGTTCTCTCGCTCCCTCTCTCCATATTGGTCTGTTCTTTGCAGCTTAATAGGACAGGAGAGATATTTTACATAAGTTGCAGTGTTTTTAAACTAGAGGGAGAATGTTTTTTTCTCATTTTCCTGCTGATGGTAATCCCTTGCTGAGCTGCCATTGCCTTGTGATGAGGCAGCCTAATTTTTTAAATTAAAAATTGTTTTAATTTTATCCACAGAGAAGAGTATGTCCTAAAACTAAGGGGCAGGGATCAGTTGCAAAATTTGAAAGTTTCCTCCAAGGAGTCAACAAACCCCATGAGGAGACAGCATGAGGATTTGTTGAGAGGAGCTATAAAAAGGTAAAGGTTCCCCCTGCACATGCGTGCTAGTCGTGTCCGACTCTAGGGGCAGTGCTCATCTCTGTATTCAAGCCAAAGAGCCAGTGTTGTGTAAGTCCATGGCCATGTGGCTGGCATAGCTGCAAGGAAACGCTGTTTTACCTTCCCGCTTTTTAAGGCGGCGTCTCTTTATCTACTTGCATTTACATGCTTTCCAACTGCTAGGTCGGCAGGAGCTGGGGTTATCAGCAGGAGCTTGCTCCGTTGCGTGGCACGGGATTCGAACCACTGAGCTGCCTACTTTGCAGCTGACAGTTTTTGGAAGCCTTAGTCCACTGAGCCACCATGACCCCCTCACGTTTCTGCTAGCCACCCCCATATGAGGTAGAGAGAGAGCTTTAGGAGGGGTAATGCCTGCCGTCCCTTTATTCATTCTCCAGCCCTAATCTCCCACTCATATTTCAGCTAAATCATGCCCACTCTATCTTTTTAAAATCCTTAACTAATGGAGCTGTCACAACCAATGCCCCCCCTCTGCCCCCCCTGCAATAACTTGAGTAAAGGTCTGTCACAACACAAGGATGTAATGAAGCCAAAACTAAGGAAATGTTTCAAGCTTGAAGTGAAATTAAGATAACTTTTCTGCATCACAATAGGAAATCTGCAGGAGGCCAGGGCTCTAACACTGAGCTGAAGATTCTGAAGAAATAAAGGTTTGAGAACATGGCCTGAGGACCCATTGGGGCTCTTTTTATAGGCTTCAATGATATTATATTTTTCACAAAAGGAAGTGGCTGGATTCTCTAGAGGCCCTGAAAGCCAACATTATATGGTTCTGTGAAAAGGGGGGGAGCCCTCAGCTTCTTTCCAGCTCTGATTGTAGCCTGGATGGTGTCCTCTGCTCAGCCTCAGTCATGTTATGATGATGATTAGAGATGGGCACAGCTAGGGAAAATGACGTTTTCGAGTTGTCGTGTGTCGGAGGCAGTCCGTTTCGGCTCGTTTCCGGTTTTCGCGAAATTTCGCAAAAATTAGTCGGTTCATTTTTTCGTTTTTTCGTTGTCGTTAGTACTGGTTGGGGGGGTAGCGGGCTCCTGGAGGGAGCTGCAGGAGTCAGCCAGAGCCACAAGTGACGGACTGGCAGACTCTTTTCACCCGCTGTGTCTCATGTACTTGCATGTAGTGCAATGCAAGTAGATCTGGCTTAGGGTTAAGACGGGTTAGCACAAGGGCTAGGGTTAGGCTAGTTACGGGTGAGGTTAGGGTGAGTATTGGGGTGCACCTCCAGGTGCCTCTCTGACCCACTTAGAAGGACAGTGTACTGGCGTATGGGTTAGGCTTAGGGTTTGGGTTTGGGCTACGATTAGTGGGCTGTTTATGCCCGATTGGCACATCCCAGAAGTCTCTGTGGTCAACCTGGCCAAGTGGCCATGCGATTGGTGGAAAATTTGCATGGTCTACTCCCATGGGCGAGCCCATCATTGCAAATGTGCAGGTGTAAAAATAATAATAAAATAAAATAAAATAAAATAAAATAAAATAAAATAAAATAAAATCAACGGAGACTTTTTTTTGCAAGAAAAACCCACTGCTGCTACTGTAAAAATTCAAGCATTTAAAATAGCTAATTTTTGCATGTTTCTGTGGTGCTTTGGTGGGATTTTGGGCAACGATTTCAAAAAAAATATTGCGGTCGCCATTTTGGATCCCCCACACTGCATGGCAAATGAATGTGCCCTCCCAGCCTGGTACCAGCAGCGCAGCAGTAGCAATAGCCAAGGAGAGGGGGGCGGGGAACCCCCCCCCAAATAAAACACCCTTCTGGCCTGGTAGGTGCCCTCAGACAGTTTTCGCCTACTTTTAGGGCCGGGAATCGTTTTTTTTTTTAACTTTTAAAAACCTTTTTTCTGTGCCGCTTGGCATTGCGCGATCGCCGCGATGCAAGTAACGAACACGACAAATCAGACCAAATTGTTCGTTCGTCGGTTCGAGCTTGAATTCTGGCGGAGTAATTCCCGTTACCGTTTCCGTAGAGTAACGGATACGAGTAACGGAAACGGAAACGGGAATACCGCTAAGTCGTGCCCATCTCTAATGATGGTTATTTATCTAGTATGTTGATATCATTTAACCTTGTTTTTGTCTTATTGTCTTGGGCCTATAGGATCATATATTTTATTTTGGTAATTTTTGTTATCTTTGTAATTTCTGTACTTGGCAACTTCACGTCCTTTGTTCCGTGACTAGTTTTGTACCATAACAGCGTTGGTCATGATCACATGGTTGTGTCCCTGTTTCAGTGTTCCCATGGCTGTGATAACTTGTCTCATGACAAGTGTTACCTCACAGTCTTGTACCGTGACAAACACTGAATTTGTTTAGCTTCCCCTTTCCTTTCCCCCCCCGATATTTCAATTTACTGATATTCTGGTTTTCATATGACAATGTGGCAGCATTGATAATGTTTTCTTTCTTATACATTTGAGTTGCATGGTTTTTCCCGTAGGGAAATTAATGATATATGTTGCTTCACTCACGAACCACTAGATGGACACAAAAGTTGTGCTAACAATGCCCGCCAGGTTACCAGTATAGTTGTTACTTCACATCCTCTTAACCGGGACAAGAAGCGGAACAGAAGAGGGACAAGAGAAAACCCAACCCCAGCACTAGGTACAGATTTGTCTCACATAGGACCTGTTCCGGGGGCGTAGTCGAGACAAATTTCAGTTGTTGCAAGACGGACATGAAGTAACATTTTTGTACTGCTCCTAAACACAACAACTACAGAGACAAAACAGACGTAAAGTAACTGCCTTATTCTAAACCATCCAAGGTGGCCATGGCTGCCCAGTGGATGGTATAAAAGTCTAGTAAATAATCGAATAAATTATTATTTATTTATATAATCCTGGTAGGATTAGCTGGCCGCGGTAGTACATTGCCCTGCAGGGCATCTGGCTGTGGCTACACCTTTAATTTCCCACAATGCAGTGTAACACTGGCATGTTGGAGATGCCAAACATAGTGAAACAAACAAGCAAAAATCTGGAGGAAGTATTCCTGGTTAGGCATCAGCAGCTGACCCTGCTGAGAGGTTGGGACCCATATCCTGCTTTTTCCATTTCTGGGAGGATACAGAAGAAGGGAAGACAAAAAATGGTCTCCTGTGGGTTGTGATAGATGGGCAATGACCCACGTTCACAGCAGAGCTGCTACACATCACTCCTTGTTCTGGGACTGTGTCACAGCAATAAAGAAGCCACGGCCCTTCCCAACCCAGGACCTTCCCTGATCTGTTCCACTCCTCCTCACAGTCAGTCCAAGGATGGGGATTGGGGAATGTTGACCGTTTAGACTTCAGTTCATCTCAGAAATAATTCCCCTGTCTATGGGAAATGTTTCCCTCTGGCCTCTTTGTCCTCGGACATTTCCCAGGCAAGTCGGAGGGGGCTTGTGAGGTCAGATCTCCAGCCTTTAGGGAAGGAATCTGTGAGGTCAGCGGTTTTTTTCTCTCTCCCTTGGAGGGGTGGGGTATCCCAAGCATCCTGCTCATCCCTAAGATCCCCCTGAGACTGCAGCCTCAGTCTTGTGATTTTAAATCATCCTTTCATTGCAATACATTAATGTTGGTGCTTTATCATTGTGCTCTTCCTTTAAGTGATTGGTTTTTTTTTCTGAGCAGCAGTTGGGAGATGGTTTTGTTTTGTTTTGTTTTGAAAGGCAGCATGGGAGTTTCTAAAATAAAGAAACATTACATTACACAAACCTGGGTGGGCAAGAGAGCTGAAGAGCACACACTTCAAAACCGATGAGCCAGCATTTTATAACCATCCCGACTGCATTTTAAAAACGTAGTGCTTATCAATACATAGAACAATGGCTTGTCCATTAGATCCTTCCCTTGAGAAATCATATGAATGTCTTTCATCATTTCCTTGTCATATTGATTTTGCACGCACTTTTCAGCAACAAAGAAGTGACTCCAACAAAGCTGGCCCTCCGTTTACATGTGCATATTTTTTTTTCTTAGAAGGAATGGAGCGTCCTTGGACGTGTCTCCCATTTAGGCCCATTCCAAGCAAAAATTGTGACTGTTGAGTCACAGAAATGAAGCTGGAAGGTGACAGAGTTTGGTGGTGTTAGAAACGACTGGTTGTGGTGTTAACTTCTGCCAGCCACAGCACCCAGACCATATAACCCGAAAGCTCATCTGAAACCCAAGGTGTGGTAGAATCCCTAAATCAGGCCTGCCCAACAGGTAGACCAGGGGCTACCAATAGCCCATGAAGGGTTCAAAAGTAGCCCGCCAGCCATCAATAACAATGTGAGGGGATAAATTCTCCACCTCTATCTCCCCCACCCCAAGGACCACCACTGCCCCAGTAAAGCTCTGGGTCTGCCAGCCCACTGTCTCAGCTAAGCGGAGCAGTTCAAGGGCCATGGGCGTGCCCACCTCTTTTGCACGGTGACGCCCCCTTCTTCTCCCCCCCCCGAGAATTCCTTTTCCCACCCTTCCATCCTCCTCCTGCTCCTACTCCCACCCCCACAGCTGCCTCACAGAGACTGTGACCTGCTGCTCCTCCTGCTCCCCTTCTGAGCCATTCCCTCCTCCTTGAGCCACCGTGGTGATGTGATTGCCCCACTGCTGGGTTGGCCCATCCCAGCTGCACAGAGAACATGGCAGAAGTGAGTGAGAGCTATGGGTGGCAGCAGCAGTGGCAGCGAGGGGGCTGGAAGGGAGAAGGGGGAAAACAGGAGGAGAAGTAGAGTCAAGTCAGGCCCTGGGCAAGTTGGGAGGGAAAGTGCAAATTTTTTAAAAAAAGTTTTCCAGCAGCCCAGGCAAGCGGAAGGGGCAATCTGCACAAGCATGCATGTGCCTCCCTTACACCCATCCATACCGGCTCAAGCAGGTGTAAGGGGAACAATGTACATGGTCAGCCTTACCATAGGAATGGACTGAAATGTGTTTCCTCCAGAAAGGATTAATTGATTTTCAATGTGTTCCTATGGGAAACCGCTGCTCTACTTACAATTTTTTTTACTTATGAGCATATGCTCAGAACAGATAAAATTCATAAGTAGAGGTTTTAGTGTAGTAACCCTCAAGCAATTTCGTCCAGAAAAAGTAGACCTCGGCCTGTTCAAAGTTGGAGAGCCCTACCCTAAATAATTAAGATCTGCAGGGTTGGATCGATATTGTATTGTATTTCTGAAAGCAGTTTTGCATTTCGGAACCTCTTTCCCTCGGAGTCTTTCAATAAATAAATGTCAAAATTCCGGAGTTGACTAATAGAGATGGGCATTTTGTTTCGGAACCAGTAAGTTACGAAACAAACCACGTGAGCCCAGGTGGTTGATAAACGCTAATACACGCAGATTCAATTGCTTTACCTTTCTCTTTCTCGTGCAGGGTTAAAATCCAACGAGGAAGCACACTACAAGGTCATATTTCCTACTTCGTGCTGCTGGCCAATCAGAGAGGGAGGCAGAATGATGCCTGTCCCTGCACAGCTCCTGAATGACCAGCATCACAGATCTAGCACAGATGACATTGCAGCTTGCTTCCTCATTGGATTTTAGCCCTGCGTGAGACAGAGAAAGGTAAAATAAATTGGATCTGCATATATCAGCCGGTTCCAAGGACCACCTGGGCTCACATGGCTTGTTTAGTAACCTACTGGTTCCTAAACGAAATGTCCATCCCTATTGACTAATCATCCTTGCAAAGTTTGGACTAGACTCATTCTGAAGACTGAATGTTTGGCACACATTGACCATTGCTAAAAGGTTCTGGGCCAGTCTATGACATTTAGACACCAGAGGCAATGAACCAGATGATGTACACCCACTGTAAAAGATTCATGGAGTTTAAGGTCATTTGGGGGAGAGACCCATCTTATCTCTTACACACACACCCTCAAGGACAGGTTTACACATTGGGAGAAGAGAAATTCCCTGAGAACTTCAGCTGGTACCTTTCCACCTTGGCATCA